>PVIA01010062.1:0-55056 GCA_004024845.1 Tonatia bakeri
AAAAACCATTATTTCTGACTGCAAAATGAATCCTGAATTTATCTCTGAGCCACCATCTCCCTTTCTCAAGGATGCCACCAGTGTGTAACCAGATGGCCTGCTATATTTTGCTCTTGTCCCCCACTCTCAACAAGTAATTTTCCACGTCATTAATAGTAATATTTTTAAATAGACCTTTAAAATATTCAATATTGAACCCAATATTTTTATTTTTAACTCAGCCAATAAAACCCAACACGATCTGTCCTCTACCCACCTCTCCCTCCTCATCTGTAACAACTCTGCTTCCCCCAGCCCTCGGAGGTCCAGTCATAGGAAGCTGTTTGGTTAGTTAGAGTGTCAATCTTGTTTTCCATGAGGATATTGCTTTCATTGTTCCCTTTGCCTGGAATGTTTCTGGCTCACATTTTTCATGGATGTTCTCCTATCATTCAAACTTCTACTCATTTGTGGCCTCATTCACAAAGTCTCCTTGACCATTCAATTCTTATCATTCTTCCTGCTATGTATAGCATAGCATTTCATAGCATTTATTGATTTCTGAAATTATATTTTTATTTTCTATTTATATTGTCTTATTTGTTACTTTAAAACAGGTACCTTGTCGGTCTTGTTAGCTGCGATATTGTCAGCACCTAAAAGAATGCCTAGCACACATAAAGTTTTTATAATTTGTCAAATATTGAAAACCTAGTAGACACTGAATTAAAAAAGAGAGAATAAGCCACCAGCTCAGCCAGGGTACTGTGGTGCATTGGAATGAAATAGGCATAATTTGGTTTAAAACTCAGGACAGAGAATTCAAGATATCTATTTTTAGATTTTTTCCATAACACAGTCTATTGAATTTTAAATGTGATAGAAAGAAAATACTAAATTTAATGTTTGATTTTCATATAATTAATGTCTAATTTTAATTTCTATATAATTGGTTATCATCTTAAAAGGAAACCAGTCTTTAAATGAAAGTTGACAGATTTAGTAGATGCAACTACAGGACACTAAATTACATTTGAATTCAGATAAAGAAGAGAAAGACATTTTTAGTATAAGTATGCACCCAAAATTGCATGAATGTTCTTGTACCAACAAATCTCACATTAATTATCATAAATAATTAGTTCATAAAAATTATTATGCTTACAAAATGCCAACTTAACTTGGTATTCTGTATTTTATTTGGCAGCCTTATTATAAACATTCTTAAAATTGGTACATTGTCATGAAATTCATTTTTAAGCAAAAATCTCAATTTAGTCTAGTATAACTAAGAAATATCTGGGCTAGAACACATACAATAAAAGCATAAGCTTTGCCATCAGGAATAATCACAAAATGGCAACGTAACAAAAAAATTATGGCTCCTAAATGTGCTAAATCTCTTGCAAGGAAAATAGAGTCTGGTTTTATTTTTAATATAAGTTTCAGGAATAAATACCATGAATGTGTACAAAACTCAGGGAACACTTCTTGGAAAATACAAAACATGAAAATAAATTTTAAAATAATGAACATAATTTAATAAAGATGAGGGTGGTATTTTTAGCCATGATATTAACATAAAAATATTGCAGGTGATATGTTTGTAGAACATTTTTTTAAGGGATTACGTTGTGAAATACTGAAGAGGTAAATTTGGGAACAACAGAAAGAACCAAATCATGGAGATTAATGATAGATTAAGAAGTATAAGACAATTTTACTTGAACAGCAATAAAAAATAAGTATAAAATTTAGCATTGAGACAACTAGTACCTATTGGAAATATTCTATAAATGGAAGGCAAATAATAACACATGTTTAAGAAAGTTTATTCTCATGGCAGTGTTTAGAGATGAACTGTAGAGTAGAAAAAAATGAAATAAGCTATTTAAAGAATTTTGGCTTAAGAAAAATAATGGGTGACAATAGAAAGTTTATATTGTGTAACACAGCAGAGTTGGAGGTGGATTCTACCTGGGAATTGAGGGTGAGGGATAAGAAAGATATTTTCAAGGCTTTGCACTTAGTGAAGCTTAAGAATCACAGTGCCACAAATAGATGTGAGAAATCTACATTTGGAGGGAATATAATGAGCTCAAATTTAGCTAATTTGAATTTAATGAGAGTGTCTTTTAGACAAATGGTAATATTTGAAGCCTAGACCAGAAATTTTGAGGTCTTCTTTCACACGTAGCCAAAGCTGTGAACTAAAGTAGGTTCTCTAGTGCAGAACTGAGTGTAATGCAATACCCAGAAATAGGAAAGGTAAAAGGAAAAGGTAAAAGGAAAAGATTTGGTGTCTCTTTGGACACAGAATAAAAGGAATAAATGGATATATAAATTGAAAATATGAGCAATCACCATCCAACTTTTCAGGGGGTCAGTATCCCCTTAAAGAAACAGATAAAAGCTATGAAACTCTTCCCAAGGAGGAAATGTGCAAAGTTTATGTGTGAAAGACATGCATATAAATTCTACGCAACCACTGACTTCTATAAATTTTTCTTCATTGAAGAGTCATTGCATCACAGACTAAGATTCCCTATTCTAGACAGGGCTGAATAAAAGTGATAGAGTAAAGGTCCCCAGGAACCAGAAGTGAATAGGGCTAAAAATAGCAATTGGAAAAAAAGCAATATGTAGACAGAAGGTTACAAATTAAGAGCAAAAGAAACAAAACATTATTAGAGTGGAATGTTAAAAGTGTGAACAAATTAAAGAGACCAATACATAAAAACCAACAACAGCATTTCAGAATGTGAGAAACACAATGAAGTCATCGTGGGTTAAATAAGGCATTTGGTGTATACTGGACAAAGATTTTCAGGTCTAAAAGAAACTACATCTTGAGCTTTAGGACAGGCTGTAACACAGAGCCAAGCGGGCATCCAAACAAGGAAAAATAGACATCACAGGCCTGTCGCAGGTCTAGGGAGGAGTTTTCAGGGGAGAGGAAATCTTTTTAAATGAGGTCTTTATAGCTGTAGAACCTACATGCTGATTTCCAGAGGAGGAAGAAAGTGCTCCACCACAGAAGAAAAGCCAAGTTTAGAATTTACTCCTCAAAGACCCAACATATAAACAAGAAGGAACTTGTCTACTGAGATGGACTCTGACTCCCTATGTTAACTGGGCCTAAATTTAACATAGAGCCTAGTGGTCAGGTATGGACAGGGGTTTCTTAACACTCCTTATGCCAGGAAGAACCCAAGCGAGACTCTCAGTCTCCCACCCTATGCTCACCTGAGCCAACCACCACAGAGTTCTTTCTTCCACATGGTCATGTCATCACCCGAAACAATAGGCTGCTCTGCCCAGACAGATCAAAACTGTCCTACACTTATTTGCACTTATTCTGATCAATCCAACTGTACAATTTGGAAACCTCATTTACATAAAATAGACTAAAATGGGAATTATGAGGGGGACATTTTCTATTAAATAAGCAAACAAAAGACAAACAAAAATAAACAAACAAAAACCAACAGCTTCTTTCTGTCAGTGGAATGTACTTTTAGTTTCTACCAGAGGCTGTTTCATCTGTCTGTAAATTTTTATCTGAATAAAGTTCCCATTTTTTTGTTTCAGTGCCTTTTGATCTGTTTAGAATGTGAACTTAAAATGTAATATTCTATGAATACATCTGAGTTCTTGGGAGATAATATAAATGGGATTATCTCCTTTTATGTATACTGTAAAGGTAAAAACAAAAGGTTTTAGCAGGTTTTGGGGGGATTATTTTCCCCAAGTGGATTTGAAAATAATCAAATGAGTTTTATTTCATAAGTTACATAGTGTACCTCTTATTTTTTTCTTTTATTGATTATCCTATTTTATAATATATGCTTTTGAAAGGCAGAGATTTAATAAAGAATTTTTTAGAATGGCTGTTTTGATGGTAGTGGATTATCAGAACTCAACTAGTTAGTGTCACTAAAATTATCCCTATAGTATTTAGAAGAGTTATGTACATATAATAGCATGTTTTCAATAACTATTGAATACTTAACTAATTTAATATACAAAGTAAGTTGTGTTATTCATTAACTATGATCTGGATTGTCATTATTTTGCAAATTGATTTTTTTGAAATATTTTCAGACTCAAATTTAAATAAGTGGGAAAATTTAAATAAGATGGAGAAATCTAACATTAAAACAAACTTTCAAAATAAAAGTAATTGAAATAGTTTTGTAAAATTTAATGTGAGGAAATATTTGTTGTATTATATTTTTGTTTTAAATCAAATTTCATAGCTAAATGTTTAACATGCTATATTTGTGTTTTAAATAAAATTTTATCACTATTGGTTTTTATTAATTCTGTTACAAACAGAAAAATAATATATTCTGATATTATCAAAATATAACAATGCTCAGAATTGTTGATTGATACAATTACATTAAGTATTTTAAATTTTTTTCCACTGTTTTTGTGCAGATTTGAAGCAAAATTGTTTTTTAAGGGCATAACATTACTATGCTATTGAGAAAAAGCAATTGGTCTCCATAGTTCCTATGAATTTTTAATATGAAAATCACATTATATGTGCTCCTGAGAGGAAATAATTATTTTCTTTACAGAGAATACCATATGATTAAAAGAAAAATTCTGACATCTTATATTAGAATTTCTTTCAAAATTGCTAAGACCACTTTAAGGAATGGCCTTCCTCTCGGCCAATAGCAGTGCTGCAGCTAACATTCAGTAATTTTTACTTTGCTTAAACTTCACTACTCTCACTATCTGCCTAAGGTGATGAGAAGAAAATGACTAAAATAATGAGTTAACTTCCACTCTCCTGAAACCAGGCATTCTTAGCTTAAGCAGGCTACATAGTTTCTGTATGGCAGAGCCTGCAGAGTACTTTGTGTGTCAAAGCCAGCACAAAACTTTATGATGTCAGTTGCTATGGCATCCTCCTTTTTTAAAAAAGTAAAAAAAAGCGTATTGCAGATTAAATAGCTTCGTAAAACATACATACATGGTGAGCACATAAACTGCAGGTGCCCTGAAGCTATAGTAATTAAAACACCATCTTCTAAAACTTTTAAAAACTTTGCTTCTGAAAAGCATACCTAATAATAAACCCATAGTTGCTTGCCCACCTTGTCTCTTCAGGTCAACTCATTTTCCTCAGAGGAGAATCGTCCTCGCCTGCTCGCAAAGAAAATTACAGCCAGGAAGCAAGAAGGCTGCATAAGAGGAGTTGTCATGTGCTTCTCAGACTCCAGGGGCTCCCTACCTCCACCGTCTCCCCAGGGCAGTACAGAACATTGTCCCTCCTCATTTCCAAATGCCACTTAGAAATGTAGAAGCATTTTTATGTTTTCCGGAATTGCATACTTGGACTGATGATATGCAAAAATGATGTGTTATTCTTAGAAGCGCTTATGTATAACCATCACTTGAGTCTTTACAGACATATTTTTAACTGTTAATTGGTGTCAACACTCCAGGACTGGGAAACTGAGAATAGCAGAATTCTTAGAAAACAGTAGTTAAAACTTTCTTATAATGTCAATAGACCTATACTTTCTGGAGACTCAAGAACATCTTAATTATATCAATCTTTTATATTACACATTGAAAATTTTGTTATAACTCTTCTATGTCCGTTTTCTCTAAAACAGAATATATATTTGTATGTATATACAGGCATGTCCAGAAAGTATACAGCCATGCAATATGAAAAATAGAGACATTTATAGAAGAAGATACAAGATGGAAGAAACAATGTACATAGATGCCTCAGACCTGTTCAAAGTAGGCACCTTCAGACTTTACACAGTTCTACAAATTACCATTAGCTGCCTTGTTGAATTTTCTTGAATCTCACTGAAAGTCAGAATCTCTTCCCTTTCAAAGGTGATTTTAGTTTGGGGAAAAGCCAGAAGTCACAGGTCACCAAATCTTGGCTATAGGGGCACTGAGTCTCCTGGGTGATTTGATGTTTTGCCAAAAAATTCTGCATGAGACATGATGCATGAGCGGGCCTGTGTTGAGGTGATGAAGCTGCCAATCACCTGTTGCCCATGGCTGCGGCCTTCTGAATCATCCAAATAGTTTCTGTGGACGAATGGTCAAGCTTGATGCAAAATTTGATGCAGATCTGTTGCTCTACTTGCTCAGTTATTTTGAATGCAATTGCCACACAGTGCACATGCTCACTCAATGGCATCTACCACCCACTGACTAGTACAATAAAATAGTCATTGTTCATGCATGTGCATTCCAGTCCACTCTAGTTAGATAGGGGTTACACTGATGTCACACAAACCATTCTCATTATATTAATAATGGCTGGACATTTTTCTGGACATATCTTGTATGTATGTATGCATGTATATATATTACATATATATTAGAAAGTTTTCATTTTTAATCCCCTTTTATGGCTATATATTTTTGAGTCCTTTTGTCTAGTCTTGTCTATTTCTCTCTACATGCAAAGTATACACATTATTCATACTTCTGCCCAAATGCAACTCAACGTTACATTGTTTATAAAACCTAATTCTGTAGTGTTTCTCAAATGTGGACTTCCTTCTACTGGAAAATTACTCATCTATTTCTTCTTGTGAGTTGGCTTGTACACAGGCTTCATTCTACTCACATTCTCTAAGGCAAAAACAACTGGTGTGAAACTCCAGTGACATCGGTTGCTGAAGGTCAGCAGTGTCTCTCGTAATATTTTTGCTCTTAAATGTACATCTCAAATCCTATAACTTAAACTTGACAATAAGGAATTAAACTAAAAATATTTACTAGTTACCTCATTAAAAATATAATCAGTAATAACCTTGCACATATAATCTAATGACAGTTTCTACTATGTATATTTCATACCTTTCTAATTGATTCACACTTTGCCAAATCTACCTTAAAAATTACCATTTCAAGTAACCAATGTACTATGATGTTACATAGTTTAAAAAAGAAGTGACTATTTGTATTTTCATATGCTAAATACAGTTCCCTTTTTCTTAAAGCAAGAACACACAGATTCTATGAAAAGGAGGTTCAAGTATATTATGAAATATACTTGAATCTGGATTTCATAATATACTTGATATTCTATATTAGTTCTATAGCAGTGATTACTTCCATTGTGTTCCCTCACACGTACAGCTACAATTAACACAGATGAAGATGTCTAGTTTTTGCAATAGATCTTTCCAACATAATTATATTTTTTATGTGAATTGGGATGAAGCCATTCTTTAAAACTGTTAACATGTTGCAAGTATTTTTAGATCCCCAGATGAAAGCTGCAAACCATACATCTGTGCTTCAGATTTATTTTATTCATAAACACAGCTTTATAGAACCTAAGAAAATAATTTTCTTCATCATCAGTGTTAACCCAGATTTGATATATATCAATATTCTTAATGCTCAATCAGCTGTGAAAATGAAGCAGTAGTCCTGTGGTGTCTCAAATACCTATGTCTGTGAGAGAGGAATCACTTGTGAGATATTAGGGTTGTTCATGTAACTTTCAAAAAACAGGCATTTTCACAATTCCTTTTCTTTTTCACTCATTCGTATTCTCAGGATGTTCCATCAGAGCAAAAGTTGGCAATTCAATATTATTTTGCCTCCTATTTTTTATATGTCCTATTTGAAACAAATGTCCTTAATTGACTTATGATAGTAGCAAATCGATTCTAGAATATCAAGAATATCTGGGAACAGATGGCTGTGTAGATTCCATTGCTTATAGGACCCACTCAGAGTTATAGTGGCCCAGGGTGACACATAATGTTGGCAGTCTTATTTTCTGTTAGCTGGCTATTTTGATAATGAATATGTGGGCAGATAAGTCCTTAGTTTTGGAGAATTCACTCTTTTTTGCATATATTCTATTCTGAATGCACAGTGTTCTATATAGTCTGAGAATACTAATAGATTTTAATTAAAAAATGACCACATGAAAAAATTTAAAATATCTCAAAGGATAGATGCTCATTTTTTTCTCTATCTGACATGGATAGAGTTGGAAATACGAAAAGAGTACATAATGAATAAAAACAACTTCATACACTTGAGTTGATTTTGCTTTTTCTCTTTCCAAAATATTGTATGAAACTGCTAGTGGCCCCTGATTGAAAAATGACAAAAAATAATTGTATGTAAACAATAAAAATATAATGATTAACATCTTAGTGTCAACTCTTTTGAGGAGTTATTTATGTTTTAAGATTGCAATTATATAAAAATATTGAGATTTTTCTCTTCTATACATGTGAGATCTATAAAGAAGAAAAGATAAAATTTAAATATGTTGTTAACTATCATATAATACTGAGGATAGAAAGCTTAAACTTGAACAAATTACATGTAATTACAAAAATTATATAGCTCTCTATATGTGATATGCCTGAAAAATCCTGTTGTTCTGTAACAAATTGTATGTGTACAAACTTATATTGCAAATATACAACATAAACATATATGAGGTGGCTGTGTAGTGGGAGAAAATGCCCTAGGCATTTTTCTCTCAGCTTAGATTCTGTTCACTAGAACTTCATACTTGATATCTCTAATTGAAACCCCTAATTTGCATACCTGACCTGTACTAAATTTTTATTCAATTGCCTAATCGACATAGTTATTCTACTGAAATTTCATATAATCATCATCATTCTATTCCCTTAACTAGTTTATTTTTTAGGATTCTAAAAAAGATGTTAGTGCAAAAATATTTTTATTTTAATGAAGAAATTATCTGCCATTTCTGGTAGATCCTTCCTTAAAACAATGTATTCTTTTCTTTTTGAAGCTACATTTTTTGAAGTGGCAATTTACATAATTAACTTAGCGTGTGCAAGACTTTTAAGTTTTCAACTTTTGAAGTGATATTTTTTATTTTTTATTTCTAATTAATGATTTTAGATACTTGTGAGATGAAAATAGCTCAGCCCGTGACTTTCAGAGACATGGAACCATGAACTTGATTAGTAGATAAGCTGCTTAAGTCTGATGAGTAGAGTTGGAGTTCCTACTAAAATAGTTAATTGGCAACTATTAATGTAACACAATGGAAACATTTTCTTAAAAATATGTTTATTTTGACAAAATGAAATATGGTTATTTGTGGAAAAAAATGAGTGACATGTCACTTGTGGTCTCCCTAGAAAAATACTGTGAAATGTGCATATTTATATGCAAACATAATATTCAGTATTTAATGTTTCCTACCAGGAAAGAATCCACACACATAGTTTGGGGAGAAATGTGGATTGGATTAAATTAATGAGCTTAGAGTGGGCATTGTCACTGCACTGAGTGGACAGAACTCAAACGCTACAATTGTTATTGGTTAGGGACACACATTTCCCAAATATACACTGTGGAACTGAGTTGTGGTTGCTGATCAGACGGTCTGAGTGACTCACAGATGCCCACAGGGAGGACCTGATCACAGATAGACTGACTGGCGTCATGATCCTAGGAGTGCCTGCTCTGCCCAGACTACCACATTGCTACATGAATTAGGAACCACACTGGACATGGAAACATGCCCACAATAGTAGACTGGGCACTAAAAAATAAATAATACAAACACCTCTGTTTCATCCAATTGAACATGGCCTCCTGCCTATTTCTGGAAGATTGATGACATCTGGCTATTGACAAGCATTGGTACTATCTGTGGCATTTTGTGTTGATTTTTTCTCTGTTTCTGGTCAGTTAAATCCAGACATATTGATAGGGTCATTGCAATTAATGTGTATCATGTGTTTAGACCCCCAAACTAATTGCAATTTGTCAATCTGTGACTTTTATGGCAGAAACTGCTCAATGAATCGTAGCCTAACTCTGCTTCTCTTATCTCCTGGTCCGCACACTTTTTTTTAAAAACTTTATTGTTGGCACTGTTACAGATGTCCCCCATATTCCTATTACTTTGTCTACCTCCACCCAGCCTCCCCCACCCCCCGCTGCCTTCCCTCTGGCCATTACTACACTGTGGTCTGTGTTAATGTGTTATGCATATATGTTCTTCGGTTAATCCCTTCATCTTCTTTCATCCAATTCCCCCTTCCCATGTCCTTCCTCCCTTCTGTCCTGGTCCATACATCTTAGTAAGGCAGTTTGGTTATCAAATCCAACTGTTCCTAGAAAAGGAGAACCTCCTTTTGTTTACTTCCTGATACTGAAATGGGAAAGTGTGGAAAGGGGTGCTATGTAGACATATTTTGAATAGTCAAGATTCTACCTTGACCATTTCTGGCCTTCAGGCTTCTTTCTGTTCCCCATTGGAAATCCCAAGAAGACTGGCCTGAGTGGCTGCCCCACTAAAGGGAGTCAGAGAATTCAAACAATTCTGTTCTATTTATTCACCTAGATGCTTGTTGGAGTGTTATGATT
Organism: Tonatia bakeri; assembly: GCA_004024845.1. Classification (NCBI taxonomy): domain Eukaryota; kingdom Metazoa; phylum Chordata; class Mammalia; order Chiroptera; family Phyllostomidae; genus Tonatia; species Tonatia bakeri. The sequence goes on from PVIA01010062.1 coordinate 10,360, forward strand.
TTAGCTTGTAAAGATAAAAATCATTTTATCTTCAGTATACTGCTGACTGAGAGACCCCTTAGGGGACACTCAAGGATGACAACAATAACAACAACACTAGATTATGTAGTTAACATATCTTCACCTTTATAAAGACCACAGTATTCCCAGAAGGGGATAGTTAAATAAACTCTGAAGTCAATAAAATACTTATTCTTTTCCTGTTTATGGATCTGAATATTAAACAAGCTATATTTTAACAGAAATGTATAATGATAGCTGCTAAGAGATCTATTCCCACTTTATACTCCTTTCACATCCATCCATGTTCAATTTTCAATGCATATATTTGAAATTATTTTAGCAATCAATCTATCCTGATATTTCTAAACAAGTTTTTGTAATTCAGGGTCTCATGAGGATATAACAAATTGATATAGTAAGATAATCTTTAACTATAATTTCTTAGAGTAATTCTAAATCCTTTGCGAACTTTACCTTTCCTCTTAAGGGTTTGAAAAGCCCTTAGCTTTTTGCAAATCTGATCTTTACCAAGTTTCTATACTGTAAGGCTAATGGAACTGGTCATTTTCTTTATCCAAGTCCAACATTTGTGAGAGAGGAGTATACAGGAAGTGGTTTTCAAAAAAATGATAAAACTGTTCAGAAAAGGTACAGGAGGAGGAGAGGGAAGATTAAGAGAAAAAAAAGGATGTCAAAATACAAGATCCTAGGGTGAAGGTAAATTTGCAAGAGGATGGAAATTGAAAGAGATAATAAAGTCCACATTTTTACCGGACTTTTCCAAGAAATTCCAAGGGGAAATAACTTTAGAGTTTTTGTGTATTTTTGCTATCTCTTTATGCCAATAAAAAGAGCTAACAAGTGAATATTTATAATCTTTGAATCCTTCTATTCTAAGGCACCACAAAAGGAGTTTACTTATATATGAAGTTTATTAACATACCAAGTTGTCCAGAGTGGCTACTACAATTCTAAATGGCCTTGGTAAAATTCTTCAACCTTCAAATATTTAGTGTAACTGGTACAGTAACGATTTTGCATGTAAGAAGATAGGCAACATTCTGTAGACATGTTAAATGAGAGATGATTTCACAGCATTCACACGACAAGAATAAACAAGAGACAAATAACCACAGACTGTTGTCACAATGTTTCTAGTTCATTCATGAGACCCTTGAGTAGTGAAACAAATAAACTGTTTTGCCCATGACACTTCAGACAAAATAATAAAGGCTTGTGTGGTACTTTGATGCAGACAGAGTGGAGCACTAGTTTGTCAGGGGCAGAACTTACTGGGTCTTTGGGAAGCGGACCTTGAGGACCATTTGACATGATCTGCCCCCAGCAGTGGACTGGACTGAGCAGCAGGGATAATTCAAAATATTTGAAAGCAGTAATTCATTCTAACAACAAAATCTCTGTGTAGAATATTATACCTACATTTTCTTTCTTAATAATAATTTTCCTCTTAGTTTTCTAGAACTCATTTTATAACAGTAATATTTTCCTATGTCCATATTGTAGCGATTTTCAAACCTCGCTTAAAACACCCTGCTGTCTGACTGAAGCATGCAGAACCCAGTTTTCTCCCGGCTGGCTATGGACACGCTTAAACATACTTGCTGTTGCATGCAGAACCCGGTTTTCTCAACTATGGACACGCAAAAACCCACTGTAGAAATAATCATGCACAGAAACAGTTTTCTGAATGGAAGACAAAGACGGAGCACTCACTCTCCAATTCTTTGAGCGGCTCCAGGCTAAACCCTCCTAAGGGGAAGAGCCCCTTCCTTTGTCCCAGTGGGTTTTTATTGAGAAAGTAGACACAGATTGTGGATTGACAGTCTGGCAGAAGGGATTAAAGGGAACACGTATCTTACAAGGATGTTAACAGAGTTTCTGTTGTGATTCCGGGCAGAGATTGGAGTTTTATCATATGAAAAGACTACAGGTTTTAAAGGTTTCCTGACTGTGCCTTTAAATTCCAAGTTAATAACATCCTCCAGCAAACAGATCTCACAGGGTTTTGCATATTCTTTGTCCCAGGCCTGATTACCCCAGGGGTCCACCGTCTCTGGTCTAAGCTGTCCCTTCCTTTGGCTATTTGCTAAGTAAACCCTCGGAAAGGCTGGAGACAGAAACAGCAAGGAGACTTGGATTTCTCACATCTGAGTACAAAGACTCAGGCTAAGAGAGGGCAGGGGTAGATGCTGATCACCCCTTCCTTTCCACAGCCCCTTCATTTATTTCCACAGTCTCGTGAGACTTATTCCACAGAGGCCTTTATGAGACCAGAACCTGTCTTAGGTCCATTCTCTATCCTAGAGAATTGTTACCCGTCATTGGTAACTGATCTAGCATTAAAAGCCAGGGACAGAACAGGTAGCATTCATGCCAGGGAAATAAGTTTTTGTCTCCTTAGTGGCTCCTGATCTGGAGGTTTCTCACTCAGCCTAAGTCACAGGGGGTCACAGTTTCCTGACACCAGGCAGGGCATTTCCGGGTTCAAGTCAGGGCGGTCCCCAACACCATATTACTTTTTTCCTTTTCTAAGTAACCTCAGCTACTTTCAACACTTCAACAATCACAATTTTTAAAGTCATATTTAAATAATATTTAATTATTTATGTCTAGAATATATTTTGCTCTTTTTCCATAAATGGACTAATTTTACTTATTTATTTATTTTGTTCCTTCATTAGTAATTTTTAAATTTTCTCTTATTAATAGAATTTTAATTTGTAGCAACTTTAGGCTTATACAAATATTGCAGATAGGATTCCTATATACCCCTCAATCACTTTTTCCCATTGCTAACACCCCACATCAACCATTTTATATGTGTCACAATAAGAAAACAATATTGGTGCATTATTATTAAACTGAATACTTTATTCAGAATTCACAAATTTTTCCCCAATGTTCCCCTTCTGGTTCAGGATCTCATTCAGGACACCACATTACATTTAGCCATTATATCTCCCTAACTTCCTCTGGTCTGTGACAGTTTCTCACTGTCTTGATGGTTTGATTGATTTTAGGAATACAGTTCAATATTTGATAATGTTCTTCAATGTTATGAACTGAATTATGTTCCCCTCAAATTCACATATTGAAACTTTAACCTCCAACAAGACTGGAAGTGAAGATAGGACCTTGAATTAAGTAAGGTTGATAAGGTCATAAGAATAGGACCCTAAGTCTACAGTATAGAACTTGGTGTTCTTATGAGAAGAGGATGAGACATCAGAGTTTGGTCACTCGAAGTGCTCACACAGAAGAAAGACCATGTGAGCGCATAGTGAACAGGAGACCACTTGAAAACCAGAAAGAGAGAAATCTCATGGAAACCAACCCTGTAGGCACCTAGATCTTGGACTGTTAGCTTCTAAAACTGTGAGAAAATAAATGTCTACTCTTTAACTCACCCAGGGTATGGTAGTATTTTGTTATGGCAAGCTGAGCCAATTTGAGTTTATCTGTTGTTTTTCACAAAATTAGTTTGAGCTTAATGTTTTTTTTTGTTTGAGAGGAAAACATAGTTGAAGTGCCATTTCCATCACATTATGTCAAGGGTGCATACAATCAACATGACATAATGTATTACGTTAACCTCGATCACTTGGTTGAGGCAAAACTTACCAAGCTTCTTCATTGTAAGATTACTTTTCCCTCTCTTCCTTTTTCTATACCCTATTCTTTGGTAGCAAATCACTGAGTACATTCCACATGATGGGGAGGAGGTTAGCTCAACGCATGGAGGGAGAAATAGTTACAAAAGTTATTTGGAGTTCTTAGGAAATATATCTATTCTCTTCCATTTATTTAATTATTCAGCTATTTATTTGGATCTGGATGGACTTATTTTCTACCTTACTTTTTTACTTACTTTATAGTCTATTGCTACTTTAGTTATTTTAACATTCAAATTATTTTAGCTTTGGCCATTGGGAGAACACAAAATTCCAGCACTCATCTTAAAATACAGCCTATAGCTAACCACGTGGTGTTTCCCATCATTTCATCTTCCCGCCTTTCACAAATGTAATCCCCATCATGAGCCCTGTTGTTATCAGTCCCTGGTTTTCTCTTGAATTTTGTCTATGTGCACTCTTAAAATACTTATGGGTTTTTTTGAAAGATATAATAATATATGTAAACATTTGGTAGTATTTTCCTATTATTGTATCATATTGCTAGATGAATACATTATTTATGTTACTGTAGTTCATGAATTTTGATTAATGTTTTATGTAAATATAACAACATATACATTATGTATCACATATATTGAGAAACAAATCATATTTTGCTGAATCATTTGAGTCAGATGAGAGCTTTTTCAATATAACAGAAGATCAAATGGAAAACACCCAATGGAAATTATAGCTAAAGCTTCTATGAGACAAATCAACATGTTTTAACAAAAAATATCATCTGCACTGTTACTATATCATTCTTTCAAAAATAATCTTAGAAAAAATGAACACTTATTTATTCTTTAGGTTATGCCTATACCTTAAAATTCAAAACAAACAATTTTTAGATAATCTTCATTATCCTATCTGTCAGTAGAATTACATAGCTTCAATCCCCCTCTAGGAAATGTGTTTTTTTTTCCCAAAATATCTGAACATATGTTTCTTCTCCAATCAGAACACAGTAGTTGTTTGCAAAATAGTCATGAAAAATGTTATTACTAAAGGATAACAGTGATTGAATTTAAATTATTCCCCTTAAAATGCATGTTGTACAAAGAAAGGATGAAGAGACCTCACTATAGATGTAGATGTCATGTTTTTCTCTTTTCCCTGTGGCTGCCTCATCAGCATTTATACTCCTTATCCACTCCTCTTTATGCAAAGGCCTGTTCAAGAATGTTCATGTGGTGGACTGTACAGCCATCACTTTTGTGTGACCTGGATAGACATCCTCCACTATGGACAGAAAACTGCATCACCCTCTCAGTAAGACATAATTATAGCTTTGTTAACTGTTGCAGTCTGAAGAGGCTTACCTATTGAAAATCAGAAGTTTGTTAGAGTGAGACTAAATGAATTAAATTATGATAAATGCTATCATAAAACTATTGACTTTTGTGAGAATTTTGGGCGGTTTAGGATTAGCTCCATTACAATGTGAAAAGTTGATTGGTGTGACACATTTGCACAGAATCAAATGAGTAGGGAAAGATGTGGAGAGAGGTGCCAATGGTTGACAATAACAAGATATAAATTTTTTTAAATTTAAAAAAGAAGAAGAAATAACAGGTAGGTAGAATACAGAAACTCCAAGGTATAGCGTTAGATAATACATTATTTCCTTCTTTTAAACTGATGAGGAAAGATGATTTGATTTTATGCTATAGCATATCATTTTCAGAGCATTAAATCAGTAGAAACTACTCTTCAAAAACTAGTACATAACTTCCAAAAAATTAAAGTCTTATGCACTAGTCTCCATGCAAGACATCATTTCTATGCTATGAAATGGATTATTTCTGCAGGAAAAAGAACCAGAAACAGTTCTTGTGTCATTTTGCATTCTTACCAGCATCCTTGTCAGGACACAGTGTTGTCATTGTTTTAGATATTTGCCATTCTAGTAAGTGTGTCTCATTATTTACATTAAGCATTTTAGAAAGCTCGATAGTTTATTTAAGATAAATTCTGGGGATCTAGTAGATAGCACTGTAACTAAAGTTAATAATACTGTACTTGAAATTTGCTAAGAGAATAGAACTTGTGTTCTAATCATACACAAAAAAGATTAACTGTAAGGTGATGGGTGTTTTAATTAGATTGATTGTGGTAATCATATCATAATGCATATGTCTATCAAATTATCATTTATATGTTACATATATATAATTTCATTTGTAATTATCTTTAACAAAGTTGGAAAACTTTAGAAAAGAGACATTTCTGAAGTAGGCATCAAAAAATTAATCAGTACATGTGTATGTGTTGTGTGTATTTGATAGGTAGTTTGGATATTAACATCTGTCAATCAAGTAGTATAATTTATGTACAGAAATGTACTTATTTATATTCTTTATACATTTTTCCACATATACTTTAATATACTTTTTCTCCTAGCATTTTTATTTTTATTATATTGCATTGATTATTCTACTATAGTTGTCCAATTTTTCCTCCCTTTTCCCCCTCTACCCATCACCTCCGACCCCCTCAGGCAATCTCCACACCATTGTGCATGTCCATGGCTAATGCATATAAGTTATTTGGCTGCTCCATTTCCTATACTGTACTTTACATCACCATGGCTATTCTATAACTACCTATTTGTACTTCTTAATCCCCTCACTCTTTACCCATTCCCCCACTCTCCCTCTCCTATCTGGCAAGCATCAAAACTCTTTCTGTGTGCATGATTCTGTCTCTGTTCTTCTTATTTGCTTAGTTTTTTTAGATTCACTTGTTAATAGATATGTATTTATTCCCATTTTATTTTGCATAGGTTTGATCTCCCTTTTCTTATATAAGGTCCTTTCACATTTCATATAATAATGATTTGCTGATCATGAACTCCTTTAGTTTTTTTTTCTTGGGAAGTTCTTTATCTGCCTTTTGATTCTAAATGATATCTTTGCTAGGTAGAGCAATCTTGGCTGTAGGTACCTGTTTTTCATGATTTTGAATAGTTTTCATCAATCTTTTCTAGCTAGCAAAATTTCTTTTGAGAAATCAACAGACAGTCTTATGGGAAGCCCCTGTAGATCAGAAGTCTCCAACTGCCAGGTTGCAGATCAGTACTGGACTGGGCTTGTCAGGAAGCGGGTTGCACAGCAGGGGTAAGCTTGAATGTAATGCACTTGAATTGTCCCCAAATCGTCCCGTGTTCCACACTATACAATTTCTTTCAGAGGCTACAATACATTTATTGTCTCTCTCATATTCTTCCTGAGATAAATAATGACAGTTTATTCAAAAATTTATTGTGTCTTATTTTATAAGATTTTATTTGTATTTCTTACTCTTTTCTAAGTCAGTTATTTATATGTCACATCTGTTGTAGACACTGAACTGGTTTTAGCACCCAAACAAGCTTTGTCTGTTGCTGAAGAGAGAAGATAATTCCATAATGTGCATCATTATGGAATTTGCCTTGTCCTTAATAATATATAGCAATTTTTACATGAAGTTTTTATAAATAGCTGTAATTTCTACAGCTTTGCTTTTCCTTTCGCAAAGGTGAGGCAGGGATATAGTGAAGTATTAACCTTCGCTGAATTTGTTTTATACTTTTTCAGTTTTTATTTTCAAGAATAAGACCATATCCTCTAAAAAACTTGCTAATAAAACATAAAAATTGCTATAATGTATGGCCTGCTACACTTATTAGTGCTGAAGAGTATAGGACTTTTGGTGTGAAGTAAGCCTATTTATCATATTAAGCAAGATGTATTTTTACTAATACTGCCAAACAAATACTAAGTCATTAAGGAAAAATAAATATTCCTGGTGAAAATTTCTCAATTAACATGACAATCTAATCAATATAAAATGCTATGAAAATAAAACAAGTTTCAAAAGAACTATTTTTCTCCTGGATAAAAATTTGACACTAAAATTCTGTGGCAATGCTGATAAATCTCTGTCCAGAAATGTGCCATTGATTCCACATCAGTGAATATCTATTTCTTTCCCATCTTCAGTGATGAACTTGGCTCTAAATTACAAATAGCATATTATTTTGTCCATTTTGTTTCCATCTCCATTAAATTTGTATCTCACTGCATTAGGGGCACACATACTATAACACCCACCAGAGATAGAAGCAACGTATGATATCAATGTATTGTGAATAACTTTTTCCTGGGAGGATGTGGGGTTGGGGATTAGATTGATTCAATGATCAGAAACAATTTTGTTCCTTCAATCAGGTGTTGCAGAAAAGGTCAGGTGGAAAAAGTAAATGTTTTCTTTTTCTAGCAGTGGGTCCAGAAGGCCTCGTAACCGATACATTTCAATGACTGATCAGTATTTTTCAGACTAGAAAAGGATTAAAGGTTTCAAATAAAATAAAAAAAATCCTCAAATTCCAAAATCAACATGAAAATTCCATCTTCCAAATAACCTTTGTATTCTCATTGGCTGCACTTCACAGTGAGCCTCTGCGCATTATTTTCACACGGGTCTCTGTCTTCCATGTAGCAGGGGACCATGGGGAAAGAATTTCTCCCCAGGTCCTTTTGAACTTATCTACAATGGAAATGGCACATTTCCATCTCAAATATTCTCATGAGTTTCTGAAGGTATAGCTGATTTTTTAAAAAGATTACTCAGTTCCTTTGGCTGAATACAAGCATATCTATAATAATCTAAAAAGTCCAAACATCATCTCTCTGTTATCTATTCAAAAGGAAAATAAGTCCCCACGTTGTTTCATCCATCCAAATGAATTAATAAGTAGTGAAATCTTGGGGTGAGAAATAGTTTAGCAATGTCCATCTGAAAACCATTTCCCTACTGAAGAGTTTACACTCCTAAGAGATGTCACACACATCTACTATCCAGAGTACCATTTTTAAATTGATTATCAATCCAGAAAGCTGTTTTCATAAACTCATATTCAAACACCAGACAGAGATCACGACTATTGATAATGGTGAAGTTAAACTCATTAACTTGCCCAGCTTAGTCATCAGAAGATAATGATGATGGTTAACTTGAGAACATATTAAAAGCCAGAGAGCCATATGTGATCACATTTTTTAACACTATACTTTTTTTTTTTGCTTAGCATATCTTCATAAGTGCATCATTAACATTCAGAAGAAATTACAAAAGTATAATGGCTAGAAAATAATCTTTTTAATGACTGCTGTTATATTTTTAAAGAATGATTCATTGGCAATAAAGCTTTAAAAGTTTACTGACTCATATATCATAGTGAACATGTACTTCTATATTAGCCCATTTCAAAAAAAGGCTCCCAAGGAATGTGGACTTCACCTGACAAAGAACCCAAGCTCATTACTACTAGAGTAATCAATAACCTCTGCTAATGTGTTCAGCTGGCGACACAGACCAGATCAATAAAACCTGCCACATGCTTTGGTTTTAGGAAATGAAGCCTTTTAGTTCTTAATTAAGGGAGAGACCTCACATCCGTAATGATGTTTGCAATGAATATTACCACAGAGGACATGAGAATGGATCTGAGTTTTTCATTAAAGCACTGCATATGGAAGGAGAAAAAACCAAAGGTTGAAAGTACAGGGCCTTTCTTCATCACTTCCTTAGCATTTTGAAATATAAAATCCATAGAAAATAGTGCTCTCCTTGAAGTGAGAAAATGGTATAAATTTACTTTTAGAAAGACAGTGGCAGAAAGCAAAATTTACTTGCTGAAAAAAATTCTCCAAATGGAAACCAAACAAGGCAGTACCTTTGAAGCAGAAACCAAAAGACTAACTGCCTGAAGAGTTTACAGAGATGACACAGAAAAGTGGAGCAAATCACAGCAATATATAAACATTTGCTAGAGCCCAGCCCTAGAACTTAACATCATTCAATCTCATCCAGTGATCTTATTATTTAGTTTTTAACAATTTGGACATCTTTGTAATATAATCTTGTCATTTAGGGTCTTAAAATTCAGAACCACAGGCAGTGTTATAGTGAGGAGATGCTTTATAAAACATTAGATATTTAACCAGTAAAAGTAGTGAACTAATAATGGGCTCCATACCTGACCCTAAGATATACCAACTTTCTGAAAGCTAAAAGACAAGTTATCACTGAGCAAGTGTTTTTCCTGTTTCCAAAAATAATTTCATTACTAATATTTTGAATATGAAAGCAAAATGTTCTTGGAACACAGCTATGAAAGTAAGAGATATCTGCCTGGTTTGTCAGATAAGGTAGAGATAGAGGACTCCGCTCTGAGTCAACACCTGTTCATTCTTTCTTGATACTTCCGTAGGCTTATTTATTCACTCTGGTTGGGTATGATGCACCTCCTTAAATCAGGAGAGTTTCACCTAGTAATTTATTCATAACATGGATAGTTCTGACTTTAGTCTTTTTAAACAATATTAGCTTGAATGTGCTGAAAAAATGGTTATTTCTAAATGTTTTTTCACTAACTTTGGATATTTGCAATTTAAGCAATGTTTTCTGCTTATAAGCGAGTTTAATTCTTGAACAGATTGAAATAACCTCTTAGTGTTTCCCAAGTGTTTTTTTTTTTTACTCCTTTGTTACAGATTTAGATCAAATAATGCCTTTGGAAACTTCACCTTTTTATCTACATAAAGGATGAGGGCAGATGTTCCAAATGCTTTGTGTAACCTTAAAAAGTTTCAAAACCATGGTGTGTTCTGCACATGAACCCTTTTGCTTACATTGGTGTATTTTTAAACTTATTGGCTATACACCAGCTATCCTACCCAACTAGCTACAAAATCACTAGGGACTCTGTAGGAAGAGAACTCAGGACAAAGAAGTAGTCACACGGTAGCCTAAGAGAACTAACTTCAAACGATCATAAGCACTTACAGAGCTGTGCAGTTACATAGATATATCTACAGGAACTGGAAATTATTGATAAGAAAATTCTCCTAAAATAGTTATAACCCCCATATTTATTCCCCTTTAATAAAAATAAGATCTTAGTATTGTGTTTTGTATTATATTTGTATGTATAAATAAGGTAGGAGGAAGCAGGGGAAATAGGGGAGAAGGGAAAGGAAGGGCGATGAGATTAAGAGAGATTTGCCCTGGCTGGTGTAGCTCAGTGGATTGCGCGTGGGCTGCAAACCAGGCATCGCAGGTTTGATTCCCAGTCAGGGCACATGCCTAGGTTGCAGGCCATGTCTCCCAGCAACTGCACATTGATGTTTCTCTCTCTCTCTCTCTCTCTCTCTCTCTCTCTCTCTCTCTCTCTCTCTCTCTCCCTCCCTTCCCTCTCTAAAAATAAATTAAATAAAATCTTTAAAAAAAAGAGAGAGATTTATGAGACTTTTAGTTAAAGGATGAGAACCTGGTTGTGTTTAGCCACACTACAGCAAAGTCGGATTTTCTCAATTATTACATGTTTTTGGTTTGTTATTTTATTTTTTCCAGTTAATAACACTTGTGCCCAACTTTGCAGTAGCCATTTTATACATATAAGTTCAATAAATGTTTTAAGTGAGTCTATAAAGCAAATAAATAAAGTCTATGATGAATGTACTATTATTGTCCTACTTTAGCAATAAGAATCATTGATATTAGCGCTTCAAATATATTTGCCCAAGACAACGAGAAAGCAGCTGGGTTTTGAACTTTGAACTCTCTGAAACATATTTTCGCTCCATTTGTTCCGGCAAAACCTTGTGGTGCCTCAAGAATTGCAGAAAACCTAAAAAACTTTGCTTTCCTCCTTGAGTATCTCTAACTTAAGTCTTAAGATAGGCATAATTTTGCCACTATTGGGAAAAATTAACTAATATTTATTCAGTAGGAACAAGTTATAAATTTAGAGCAGAAATATTAAATACCCATTCCATATTTTGTCAAAACCATTTTATAACTGTCTGCAGTAGCCTTATTTGTTAATTTCTCCCAGTATACATGTGATACTTTTTAATGTTTTGTGTTTCTTTACCATAAACCTTTTGATATATGCCCACAGAAATTACATATGATTTCTATTATTGGAAAATGAAAATAAATGGTAGTAATTTAAATGACGTCTCATAAAACATATAGGGTGTGATACAATGATTAGTTTATAAGCAGTGATTATGCATTCACTTGAAAAAATATTTTCATAGCCAATAATATATTGCTGAGGACATTACAGATTAACTATTTAAATGTTCATTTTTAAAAATAACACATATACTGAAGGAAGGTAGGCTTAGGTTAATCTTGCCCCTGTTTTCCTAACTCTGCACTTGATGAGAGGTTGCCTTTTCCCATTCCCTAAGAAGGGAACTCTGTCTCCAAAGCTTCAAGCCATAGGTTTTATTGGTCACAGAACATGCAGGTATGCGAGGGCTGGGATTACATTTTTCACTGTCATAAAAAAGGATTAAATAAGCTATAAGCATGCTTTTTTTCCCTTCAAACCAGGCTTGGCAGTAAACATAAACAAATTAAACTTTTCACTGAACAAGAAACTTTTTTTAGTAGTAGCTGCATGCAGCCCTGTAATTGGTAATAATAAAAGGTTTTAGAATAAAGAATTATTTGGTAGCATTCTGGGGAAGTACAGTAATTTCTGAGTATTTAATTAATTAGGAAATCTCTTTGTTAGAGAAGATTATACAACTTGTGATACATTTTTATCTTTCAAATAGCTTACTTTAGAAAACAACAACCACAGAACTTTCAGTGCAAGGGTTAACTTTATGGCATAATTTGGAAATTATTTGTCTAGAATATCTCAAATAAGCAAAGAAAACGATTATTCACATGTAAATATTACTGAAGTAAATGACCAAAGTAATTTAGGTTTATTTAATATATTTTATATTTATTAGAAGCACAGATTGGTATCATAGGATGAGGTAGAAGAAACTTTAATGGAGAAGGGGGATCATACAGAAAACATATTGATCCAATACCCAGAATATGCAAAATATTTTTATTTCTGATTCACATGATAAATAAAGTAATTAAATGTCCTTACTACAGACATAGTAAACCAAGATTTGGAGAATGTAAGTTTTTTAGATTAAAAAAAGTAAATAAAGGTTGGTGACAGAGGAGGAATCTCAATCAAATTTACTTATATAAAAAGATTATTATCTTTTCAGTAATAACTAGAGGAAGCAATCTACCCAGAAGTATTTTAAAGACACACCTTTTATTTTACAATGAGAAAGTTGAAGCATGAGAAATTAATTCTTGAATAGGGCCTCACAAAAGACATGTAGGTATAGGAATGAGTCTACGTTTTCTATATTCAGTCAAGAATCTTTTTATGTATTTATTTTTTTTGCTTTTCAGTATTACAAGATCTGTCTATTTTTACAGCACCATTTTCTTCTACTTTATAACTTATTGAAGTAAAAGAATACCATAAACATCTGAGAGCAGTGGGGAGAAGTTTACACTCTATAGTTTTTTCCCCTTCTGGAATATACACAATGTCTCTCTGCAAATAGTCTAGACATTATTAACATACTGAGAATGTTTTATGTGACATTGATGTAACCTGACAGACAAGGAGAATACACTGGAATGCACACGTGTGCACAATGACGATTTCACTGTACTAGTCAGTGGGGGTGGTAGACACCATTGAGTGAGCACGTCACATTCAAAATGTCTGAGCAAGTAGAGCAATGAATCTGCAACAAATTTTGCATTAAGCTTGAACATTCCTCCACAGAAACTATTTAGATTATTGAGAAGGCCACAGCTTGGGCAACTGGTGATCACATCAACACACTCCCACTCATGCATCACATCTTGTGAAAAGTTTTTTGACAAAGCATCAAATCATCCAGGTGACTCAGTCCCCCTAAAACCCTGATTTGGTGTCCTGTGACTTCTAGCTTTTCCCAAAAGTATAATCACCTTTGAAAGGGAAGAGATTTCAGATCACTGATGAGATTCAGGAAAATACAAAGGGGCAGCTGATGATGACTGGAAGAACAGTGTGTGGTCCCAAGGTGCCTACTTTGAAGAGGACCGAGGAGTCATTGTTCTGTGTATAATGTTTCTTGTATCTTGCACCTTCTTCAATAAATGTCTCTCTTTGTCATATTACATGGCCGAATACCTTCTGGACAGACCTCTTAATTAGCAGCAGAGAAAAATGGATCACTAAAAAATCAAGCAGTAGTATTTCAAATTAATATCTTCATTCTTTCTGGTACCAGAAAAATTCTAAGTAGTTGGTACTTGAAGCCTATGCATTTCATACAAGTTGCAACTATCCTAATATAAAATATGTTTTTAAATTGAAGGAAAAAGTAAGAAAAGCACCAGAAACAAAACCTAGTCCAACTGTAAATCATTGAAGGTACATATTTGATTGTTGTAATTTTCAAATGATCTGAAAGCAACTAACCTCCCCTTACTACCTCTTGGTATTGATATCATAGCAATAGACAACTGATTTTTTTATGGCCCCATTATTTGTATTTCAGTAACCAATACCATCAGCCAATATGCTGAGCTGGTAGCAAACTGGCGTCAAATAATCCTACCACATGCTTTTGCTTTTAGGAAATATACCCTTTTGTCCCTTAATTAAAGGTTACTTTTTCATTCATTTGGGTCCCCTAGATATGTAGGAATATTCAAGAGGAATAGAAAAGCAACATTAACAATGATATCCAGTGACTAACTTAGGTATCAATTAGAATTTGTACATTACCAGTATATCCCAGTTACAGAAAACCTCATGCAAAATTTTTTTACAAAAAGACAATAGCAAATTATTATTTATATCAGATAAATTTTGTTTGGTATAACATTTGTTAATTATAATTCTATTATGCTAAGGCATTTAAAGTCTAATTTACCTAATAAAAATATTTTATTTTGCTCTAAAATTATGGAAATCACATCACTCTCAATATACTTGTTTTCTCAGATTCTGCTTTCTTTCTTTCTTTTTAAACAAAAAAAGTGGTCACTCTAAGATGTCATTAAATGCAATCATATTGACTGATTCTTTGAAAACTAACTCCTAACATTTTGGAATAAGTAACCATCATACCTTGGTAGTTTCGGTTGTTTCTGTGTGTTTAATCATAACATTTGTTTGGCTGATATTTAAGTGTTTTGTTTATGTGAAATCCAGTATATTCCTTCCTGTGACTTTTATTAAATGCGAATTCCCCCCATTGCCATTTATCCCCCTTATAGCTCCTCCCCGCCAATCACCAGACTGTTGTCCCTGTCCATGAGTTCTTTTTTATTTTTGTTTTATCCCTCCACCCCCTAACCAGTCCCCACCCAGAGCTGTCTGTCTGCTCTCTATCTGTGAATCTGTCCCTATTTTGCTTGTTAATTCAGATTGTTCATTGGACTCCACATATGAGTGAAATCATATGGTATATGTCTTTCTCTGCCTGGCTTATTTCACTTAGCATAATGTTCTCCAGGTCCATCCATGCTATCACAAAGGATAAAATTTTCTTCTTTTTTACAGTCAAGTGGTATTCCATTGTGTAACTGTCCCATAGTTATATTATCCACACATATACTGATGGACACTTGGCTACTTCCATATCTTGGTGATTGTAAGTAGTGCTGCAGTGAACACAGTGTTGCCTATATACTTTTCAATTAGTAGAGTAGGAGGTTACAAAATTAATATTTAGAAATCAGTTGCTTTTTCATATGCTAATAATGAAAGTCAAAAAGGGAAATTAAGAAAACAATTCATAATTGCTTAGAAAAGGATAAAATACCTAGGAATAAATATTACCAAGGAGGTAAAAGACCTATGTTTGGAAAATTGTAAGACACTGAAGAAAGAAATTAAAGAAGATACAAATAAGTGGAAGCACATACCATGGTCATGTATAGGAAGAATTAACATAATTAAAATGTTCATATTACCTAAAGTAATCTATAGATTTGATGTAATTCCTATCAAGATACCAATGACTTATTTCACAGAACTAGAGCAAATATTTCAAAAATTTATATGGAACCACAAACAACCCTACATAGCAACAATCTTGTGAAAGAACAATGTTGGAGGAATCATTCCACCTAATATCAAACTATACTATAAGTCCTGCGACTTTTAAGCAGACATAAGAGATCTGTAACTAATGCCAATAGTTAACACTAATCCAATAGGGATGGTTATAAATAAGAGGAACCAGTTAAGGTTTCTACAAGCCAAGCTTTTCACAGCTAAGTATTCTCTAAATTTGTATTGATTGTCATCTGTTTTTTTAAGTTTTATTAGTTTATATATTTTTTGTCTGTTTTAACTGATGCCAAAATGAACGTTATACTAGACCAATGCTAAAGGTTTAATAATAAGGAATTCTAAGTCAGGAAATATCAAGGTTAATATTCTAAAGGTCAGAGTTGCTGCGCACATTTAGTGAATAGCATATCTAATAAAAGTCTCCCACATGTAGCTGGAAGCACTGTTGTTTGAATGAGTCCATAAATTATTATTAGAAACCTATATTCCTCAGGTACTTATATTATCTCATGGATACTCAACAGGCTGAAAACAAGGTC
Organism: Tonatia bakeri; assembly: GCA_004024845.1. Taxonomy (NCBI): domain Eukaryota; kingdom Metazoa; phylum Chordata; class Mammalia; order Chiroptera; family Phyllostomidae; genus Tonatia; species Tonatia bakeri. The sequence goes on from PVIA01010062.1 coordinate 26,541, forward strand.
TAGACTAGCTAGGATGATTAATTCTGGTTATTAAGGAAAAATTTGGATATTGTAACTATAGGGCAAACTGGGGTCTATGTGTGCAGCCAGAGGATTCACTAGAACTTTCCTAATTACTGTCATGCTCAATAGCAAACACTAAGTAATAAGTACATCATCTCAGTTGAACCAGGACAAGTAAATAAATAGGCATTTCAAGAATGAATTTAACTTTCATGAGTTTTAAAAATAACAGCAATCAACTGAGGTTCTGGTTTAGGGCAAAGAAGACATGAAAAGGAAGTGATAAATACCTATAGCCTTAAAGGCACTTACAGAAATGAGGAATTTAGCAGTTCACATGAGTGTGCACTTGTGTGCATGCAAGAGAGATTATATGTAACTGTATACATTAACCTGTATATATTAACTAATTATATTCCTGCTCCTTTCCTTTTCTCTTTTAATTTCATAGGAAGAGTATGAGTAATGTTTAGATTTACAATTTAGTCCATATGTCACATGACCAGAAGAAGCCACATGTGGATTTGATTGGGAAGTCTTCATATCACCTGAAGACCCCAAATAATAAAAATTAATGAAATAATTGATGAGACTTTGAGGAGAGAACAATAGCTGTATTTTATGAAATATAGTTGCATCATATTAGAGATGTGATGTTTGGGAATTAATTATAGTATATAGTATACTGGTGAAATGAATGCAGAGAAATGTTTTAAATGAGTGCTGAACAGGTCATCTGTCTCTTCTCTCAGATCCATTCTTCCCCTCTCTTTATTCTGTATGTCATAGAGGCTGGTGGCCACAGTCTGTATTTCCTAGACTAATTTGCCTTAGCTTGCCAAACTGACTGCCTGCCAGCTTGAGTTGGCCAATCGATTCCTAGAGGGAGTCACTATTTCAGGAAACATCTCTGTGTATCTGTGGCTTCTGTGAGATTCCAGATGCTGCCAACACCCTTTCTCTCCAGAGCTCTGACTCTTGCTGGACAGCAGAGCTTCCTTACTCCTGTGCCCCAGTGCGTTCCTGTTGTTTCTTCATCCCTAAAGTGTTACCAGTGTTATTACTAAACTCTGAATGACTTATCAGCAGTTTTGTTATCAGAGCAATTTGTTTAATTAAATTCCTAACTTTATCAATTATGCCCGCTAATAATGAATTCTCTCGTTGTTACTTGTATAAGACAATTTTTATTTCTCTTCTCACTTATGAACGTGAGTACATAATTCTAGGTAGGTAATTGCTGTTGCCCCTGCTTTTCTCAGCACTTTAGAGATGTCTGTCGCTCCATTGTCTTTGGCTTGTATGGTTTCTGATGAGAAATCAATTATAATTCTCTTTTATCCTGGGAACATACTGTTTTTTTTTGTTGTTGTTGTTGTTCCCCGCTACCTGCCTTCAGAATTTTCTGATTATCTTTGATTTTCAATAGTGTGACTTTGTTTTTACCCTTCTTGGTGCTCTCAGAGATTTCATATTTTGCATCAGCCATTAATTTTGGACAATTCCCAGGTATTATTTCTTCAATCATTACCACTTTTCTCTATTTATTCTCCTTCTGGGAATCCAAATAAAAATGTCTTAGACCATTTAATACTGTCCTGTTGCTCTTAGATGTTCTTTTTCGTTTATTTCACTATTCATTCTCTGTTTACTTTATTTAGGCTAATTTATATTGATCGATTATTGTGTTCACTAGTGGTTTATCATCTATGTTAGGTTGGTTGATGAAACCTTTTTTACTGTTTTTTTTCTTAATTTATAACATTTCAGTTGGATTATTCTCTTTGGGTGCATAAACATGCTGAGATTGCCCACCCGATCTGACATGCTGTCACCTTTTCCATTGGAAATGTTAACATATTAATCATTACTTTAAATTTCTTATTGGACAATCCCAATATGTGTGTCATCTTTTAGTTTTATCATGATATTTGCCTTGTCTCTTGGATGTGTGTTATATTTTGCTTTTTCATTTTTCAAAGTATTTCAAAATATTTTATTGAAATATGAACAACTCATGTAGGTCAGTATAAACTGAGGTAAATAGTTTTATGTCTAGAAATAGGTAAATTTTTCACTTCTACTAGGCCTTTAGCGAGAAGCTGTAAGTTATTCTAGTTAGGGTTCAAGCTATATTCTAGTTTTTCTGTTGTTGTTGCTCTGATAGCTGTCAATGAATTGAAGTCTTCACGTACCAATCTGTTGTGATTACCTTGCTTCGCACAACGCTGCCAGCCTGCACTTGGCCTTCACCTGCTAGTGAACTGTTCTAGCTCAACTCTTTTATATCAAGTTCTATCTACTGCAGGTAAGAAAATATCCCTGGGCCTATTTCACCTGTTTCTCCTTAGACTTGGGCCAGATAAAGGCCATGTGACCTCAACTAGTTGATAGGTTCAAATAATTCATAAAGTTTGTATTTTTTTTATTAAATTTTGGAGCAAGCCTATTTCCTGCTTTCTGCATCTTAGAGCAGAAGTCAAACTTCCTGTGATATAATTTTATTCCATTAGACACATTTATTAGTCTCCTATTAACTAAATATCCCAATCCAGGCTAGCTCTTGAGTATACAGAGCTTTTCTGAAGAAGGTATAAATTTTACTCTAAAAAAATTTAGTCCCTTAGAGGTATCATGCTTAATTGTATACAAACATATAGTAATCATGGAAAAGTCCTTTTAGGAATCAATAGGACTACAACATGCATGGACATTACTATCATAGGGCCACTCCTGCCAAAGTTAGGAGAACAGATAAAAGGGGGTAATGTTGGCCACAAGATTAGTTAAGATTATGCAGTTGATCTAGAAAGGAAATAAGATGTCAATTACATGTCAGATACATTTTTGGGGAAATATAAATGTTAACAATGATATTTCCTCTATTCTTGTAAACTGTGCTCGTATTTTGTGTAGTAGAGAAATTCTCACCCACTCCATTACACTTGTTAGAGTATACTAGCCCACACTCAATGTACTTCATTAATATATTTATGGCAGTTAATGTTTATATCACCCAGTTTAGAAGTTATATATATCCTAAATTGTAATGTTCATTTTTTACACATTTTATACCTGAATAAATTATGGTGTTGAAAAATGACAAAGGTGTGTTATCACTTCTTTATTATGCAGAGAGTCTGTGGTCAAGAAAAGAACCTGAAATTTAGGATGCAAAAGAAAGGACTTGCATCTTGGTCTAATTTTTTTTTCTAATTTCATTTTCTTGAGAAAGCTACTTATGCTCAATAAGCCTAGGATTCTTTATCTACAATGTGACTGGTTCCCAGGGTGCTGAATAAATATGAGAATTGCTAAACTCAGAGTGAGGCAGATGAGTAAGTGACTTTTGAAATCTCTTTTCTGGACAGTAAGTCATACAAAAAGATTAGAAAGAAATATTTGTTAAAGATGGTTCTGGTTCCATATGAAAACCATAGCCAAACTCCATTTATACATCCACAAATTCCTTTATTAAACAATAGTATGTAAATATTATTTCAATCATGTTAAAATACACTGAAAATTTCTGGAGGGGAAATAGTCTGTGTAAATATATTATATTTTACTGATAATTTATAAGAAAAAAGGAAGTCTTTCAGTTCATTCAGTTAATAATTGTTCCTTTTGATGCTGCAAGTTTATATATACATAATTCATTTTTGTTTTACTGCCTTGATATGAACATATTCCAGTATAAGTAGCTTAACTAAAAAACTTTGAGCTAATGCCTTTTTAACTCAAATGGCCCTAACTGAGGTAGCCATTGAACACAATTAAGAAAGCTTTCCTTATACATACACTTTTGTTTAAATATTTTATTTTTTATACTGTCCACTTATAAGTGAGTCTATATGGTATTTATCTTCTCCCTACTGTCTTATTTCACTTAGCATCGTCACCAGTTTCATCCATGTTGTCACAGATGATAAGAATTCTTTCTCTCTTTTTTTAGAATTTTTATTTATTTATTTTTTTTGTAGAGAGAGGAGAAGAGAGGGAGAAAGAGAGGGAGAAAAACATTAATGTATTACAAAAACATTAATTGATTGCCTCACGCATGTCCCTAAGTGGGGACTTCACCCACAACCCAGGCATGTTCCCTCTATGGAACTCAAACCAGCAGCCTTTGGGTTTGTAGGCCAGTGCTCAACCCACTGAGCCACATCAGCCAGGGCAAGAATTTATTTTCTCCCCCGCTTTTTTTTAACTGCTGTGTAGTATTCCATTGTGTAAATATAACAGCTTCTTTATCCACTCATCTACTGATGGGCACTTAGGCTGCTTCCAAATCTTGGCTGTTATAAATAATATTGTTATGGACATAGGGGTGCATATATTCTTTTGAATTTGTGTCTTGAGATTCTTAAGATATATTCTCAGAAGCGGAATCCTTGGGTAAAAGCAGTTACACTTTTATTTATATTTTTTAAGGAAATCCCATACTGTTTTCCACAGTGGCTGCACCAGTGTGCATTCCCACCAACAGTGCACCAGGTCCTCCACATCCTTGCCCTCACTTGCTGTTTGTTGATTTACTAATAGCCATTTTGGCAGGTGTGAAGTGATATCCCACTGTGGTTTTAATTTGAGTGTCTCTGATTGTTAGCAATGTCAGGCATTTTAATATATGTCTACAGGCCATTTGTATGTCCTCCCTGGAGAGTGTCTATTCAGGTCCTTTGACCATTTTTTTTTATTTGATTGTTTGTCTTCCTGGTGTTGAGTTGTATAAATTTTTATATATATTTTGGAGATTTAACCCTGTCCAATGTGTCATTGGAAAACATATTCTCCCATATGGTGGGTTCCCTTTTCATTTTGCTGATGGTTTCTTTAGCTGTGAAGAAGCTTTTTATAGTCCCATTTGTTTATTTTTCTCTTTTTTTCCTTTCCCTAGGAGATATATCAACAAAAATATTACTATGCGAGATATCTGGAATTTTACTACCTATAGTTTCCTCTAGGATTTTTATGGTATAATGACTTACATTTGTCCTTTGTCCATTTTGAGTTTATTCTGGTATATGGGATAGATTGATGAACTAGTTTCATTTTTTTTCATGAACCAATCCTGTTCTCCCAATACCATTTATTGAAGAGACTGTCTTTACTCCATTTGATGCTCATGTCCCCTGTGTCAAATATTAATTGACCATACAGACTTGGGTTTATTTCTGGGTTTTCCATTTTGTTCCATTGATCTATGCATCTGTTCTTATGCCAGTACCAAACTGTTTTTATTACAGTGGCCTTATGGTATAGGTTGATACCTGGTATTGTGATATACCCAACTTTGTTCTCCTTTCTCAAGATTGCTGAGGTTATTCGGGGCCTTTTTTGTTCCATGTACATTTTCAGAATATTTGTTCTAGATCTGTATAATATGCTATTGGCATTTTAATAGGAATTGTATTGAATCTATAGATTGCTTTTAATTATGTTGATTCTTCTAATCCATGAATGTGGTATATGCTTCCACTTATTTGTGTCTTCTCCAATTTCTTCAGTGTCCTATAGTTTTGCAAATATAAGTCTTTTATCTCCTTGGTTAAATTTATTTCTAGGTACTTTATTTATTTTTTTTGTTGCAATGCTCAATGGGATAATTTTCTTAATTTCTCTTTTTGATAGTTCATTATTAGTGTATAAAATGCCATCATTTTCTGAATATTGACTTTTTATCCCACTACTTTGCCAAATTCATTTATTTTGTCAAGTAGTTTTATATCCTCCACCAAAAACTACTTATACATATGTTAATGCATAATTTATATCCTCCACATTTCAAAAATAGTTAACCAATTTTCTTTAAATATGGCATTAGTTACCTTCTTCAATACAAACTGCAATCCTGCCAACTGGGGCTGTACATCTTCAGCTGTTTTTTAAATTATACCAGAGGAAAAAACGAGTTGAACTGTTTTACTTCCAAATGAAGAAAAGTTTCTTATTCACACTCTTAGTACTCAACACCATAAGAATGGCTTCTGCAAAAGTTTTCTTAAAGACATAATAGCTCTTTGAGCACAGACCAAGTTCTCCCCACAAGGAGTGGTAAGGATATAATTTATGAAGTACTGCTAAGGAATTCAATTTGCAACATAACCCTAGTCTAACTACTCTATTTATGATTATAAATGTTCAACTTTAACCTTGCATTCAACAATTTCTTTTTAAAAAAGATGCTTTCCTCCCTATACCTCCACACTTAAAGAAAAGAAAAGAAAAGAAAAGAAAAAAGAAAAGAAAAGAAAAGAAAAGAAAAAAGAAAAGAAAAGAATGTTTTAGCATTATTTTAAGTATTTTTTAACATAGTTACTCTTGGTCCATTCCCACCTGTCTCCTATCAAGCCTTTGGACATTCTGCACCTTAGCTAGGTTGACCACCTCACTTTCTTCCGCTTATTGCCATTCTGCTTTCATTTTATGCCTTTGTTTTTTTCCCATGCCTTCTGCTTAAAACACATAGCTCTTGACTTGTTCATATACAACTCACCCAATTGGACTCAAGTCATACATTTGCAATGAAAACTTCTCAGGTCATTTTAGATTATAGCAGTCTTTTTTTGTTTGTTTGTTTTCCTTATAGAAATCTCTCTTTCTCTTCGTATATGAGAAAAGTCTGTGCATTATAATAACATAAGGAAAAGGCGTAATTTCAAATCCTGATCTTCTGGTATTTGTTAGAACTAGCACTTTGGGTAACTCAGATGATCTCTTTAAATATACTTTAGAACTAATAGTAATATGTTTGTAATAGAATAGATAATAATATATTTTATGACTATTCTGAGATTTAGATGTAAATTATGGGATTTTTTATGTTTTATCTTGAAATTCTATAGAAATTCATGATATATCTAATATTTATTTAATCATTTTATATATTGTAACTTAAAATTTCCTCAAAGAAATTCACTTTCTGGGCCTCATCATGCACATTTTTATATAAAAGGGTTAAATTATTTTTTAGTTTTTATTTTTTTACATAATTTTTAAATTGTTGTTCAAGTACAGTTGTCTCCATTTTCCCCCACCACTGCCTCCAACTACAGCCGTTCCCACATCCCATCCTTGATCCTATGCCACTTTGGTTTTGTCCGTGTGTCCCTTATAGTTTTTCCTGAAAACCCTTTCCCCTTTTCCCTCCGTTATCCTCTCTTACCTCCCCTCTGGTTACTGTCAGTTTGTTCTTTATTTCAAGATCTTTGGTTATATTTTGCTTGGTTGTTTGTTTTGTTGATTAGGTTCCACTTATAGGTGAGATCATATGGCATCTGTCCCTCACCACATGGTTTATTTTACTTAGCATAATGCTCTCCAGTTCCATCCATGCTGTTGCAATGGTAGGAGCTCCTTTCTTTCTGCTGCATAGTATTCCATTTTGTAAATGTACCATAGTTTTTGATCCATTCATTTACTGATAGACACTTATATTGCTTTCAGCAACTGGCTATTGTAAACTGTGCTGCTATGAACATTGGGGTGAATAGGTTCTTTTGAATTGGTTGTTTAGGGTTCTTAGGGTATAATCCCAACAGTGGAATTGCTAGGTCAAAAGGAAGTTCCATTTTTAGTTTTCTGAGGAAATTCCATACTGTTTTCCATAGCGGTTGCACCAGTCTGCATTTCCACCAACAGTGCACTAGGGTTCCCTTTTCTCCACAACCTCTCCAACACTTGTTGATTTGTTTATGATGGCCATTCTGACTGGTGTGAAGTGGTATCTCATTGTGTTTTTAGTTCTCATTTCTCTGATGGCTAGTGATGCTGAGCATCCTTTCACATGTCTCTGGGCCCTCTGTGTGTCCTCCTTGGAGAAGTGTCTGTTCAAGTCTTTTGTCCATTTTTTAATTGGGTCTTTTGTCTTCCTGGAGTGCAATCTTGTGAGTTCTTTATATATTTTGTAGATCAAACCCTTGTCCAAGATATCATTGGCAACACATTTTGTCCCACACAGTTGGTTCTCTTTTTGTTTTAATGTTGTTTTCTTTAGCTGTGCTGAAGCTTTTTATTTTGAGGAGATCCCATTTGTTTATTCTTTCTTTTATGTCCCTTGCACTAGGGAACACTTCAGTGAAAATATTGCTTTGTGGGATATCTGGGATTTCCCTACCTATGTTCTCCTCTAGGACTTTTATGGTGTCATAACTTATATTTGTCTTTTATCGACCTTGAGTTTATTTTTTATGTTGTAAGTTGGTGATCACGTTTCATTTTTTTTGCATGTATCTGTCCAGATCTCCCAACACCATTTGTTGAAGAGGCTATTTTTACTCAATTTCATGCTTCTGCCCCTAAAAGTGTTGAATTACATCATCATATGCTAATGAATGTTCAGTTGTTAAATGGAACAGTTTTTGAGGTTCTCTGAAATTAAGAATTCTTTAATTCAATAAATTTGATGAACACTGCCTACAGAATCTATGTTGTGTTATTTCTCAGGGGATATTACATATTAACATCATGAGATAAAGAATCCCATTTAACTTTGTTTAAATTAACAATCTTAAAAATAAGTGTTTATATATTTAAAAATATGCAAAACATTAACCCACTTTTGGCCTGAAAAGTATTACTGTCTATGGGTAGTAATTCAAAAGATATTAAAATAGATCATCTCTATGGTTTTTTCTAAAGCCATTATTGGAAGTATGTATGATTCTTTTTCAGCTATTTCTCTTTAGTGTTTGATAGTGTCCTATAGTTATATTAGTAGTCAATAAATGATTTAGTATTCACTAAAGGCCATAATATTTACTAATATGAACTAGTATATTCTTATAGAAATTCTGGGAGTCACCTATACAAAGGGAGTTCACACCCAAACAAAGGTGATTTTTGATAGATTTCTGCCAGCTACTCACAAGAAAGAGGGATAGGACAAAATACTGGGTAGAGGCTGCCATCACAATTCAGATATGGAAGAGGAAATAGTCTGGGATTAGGACAGTACAATGGTCTGCCTCTGCTGGGCAAAGACATAAGATAAAATATGATTACCTGTGATGAGGAGTGGCAGAAATCCCAAGAAAATCCCAATCCTATGGGCAGACACTTATAGCCTACCTAAAACTAAAGCGAAGAAAAAAAGGATAGAAAAAAAAGAGGAATTCCATGTGCCTATTTCCAGCCTAGCAAGCACCTAATAATGAGCAACATCAGTGCCCATCTAAAGGAAAGACCATGGAGGCAGAACCCTCGATGTTATAGATGTAGAGGAATGAATGAACCTGGGGTAAAATTTTGCATAAGGAAAAACTCTTCAGCATTTCAGCCTATACTAATCATTGGAGAATTTGCAAGCTTCAGGGACACTGAAGATATATCCATAGAAGCAACAAAACCCAAACCCAGCTCACCTCCTAACTAAATTGATTTGATCCCATTCTAAATGTCTTTAAAAAAGTTTTTTATCCCCAGGCATAAATGATATTTATCCCAGTCTTTCCTAGTCTACACAAGATATCCAATATTCAATAAAATTAAATGCTAACACATATATGCACTCACTCTCTCACTCACTCACTAAAGCCCATGTGGTAGGGTAGGAAGCCTTTGCCAAGAGAAAATATTGAACCAAACAAATTCAGAGATGACCAAGCAGTTGGAAAACTATTAGGTACTTTAAAATATATATAACTAATATGACAGAAGCAGCTGTGGAAAAGATGGGTAACATGCAGGAACAAATTCAAGCCATTGTCTTATAACTAAAGTGGCACACAAAATATTTCCATGTGAATCAAAATCACTGACTTTTGGGCATACTCGTGCCTATTCATAAGGATATAATTTCAGAAATTAAAACCAAAGAGAGAATCTTGAAAAGTTCTTGGAAGTTTGAAAAACAAACAAACAAAATCAAAAACAAAAGTTTATACACAAAAATAAATAATGAGAATGAATTTTCAAAAGCACAATATTTGGTCCTAAATTGAATTATGACTTGGACAAACAGTAAAGAAATTTTTTTAGAAAAGAAGATTAAATTAAAACATGTGATTCAATGTATTACTACAAAAATATTTTTGTTTTTTTCTCATTTTACTTGTTTTCAGGAAAGATGGCTTCTAGAAAATCAAATGCATTGAATCTTACACTGTATTCTTAAAATATCTTAAGGTGTTGAAGAATTCAAGAGGAAAAGTCATTTGAAAAAAAGCAAGAAAGATAAAATGTTCAACTCTAGGTCTCAAGGTGTATGGGGATGTGATGATGGAAAAACCTCTGATTAATTGTACAGGAAACAGAGAAATAGTATTTAAGAGATCAGACATCTTTCAACTAAAGCAAGAATATTAAAGGAACTTTATAGAAACCTCTATCTGTCTATCTATCTATCATCTATCTATCTATCTATCTATCTATCTATCTATCTATCTATCTATCTATCTATTTGCCTGTCTATCATCTATCTATCATCTATCATCTATCTATCATCTATCTATCTCTATCATCTATCTATCATTTATCTAGATACTCATGTACCTATCTATCCATATGAATAAATATATTCATATATATTTCCATCTGAGTTATCACATTCTGATTATCTTCATATATGTATAATATATAAAGTTTTTTTATGAGAAACGTGATTGACCCAGGATCTCTGTTAAAAGGAGTGATCTGTAAGGCCTAGATTTCTGTTGCGACTGAGTTTTAGTGAGATACTAAATCAAAGTCAAATTTTAACCTGTAGATGTTAAGGAAAGATGTGAGTAATCAGTTAAATTCAACAATTAGAAAATTTACCTGTAACATATGGAATCATGAGCACACTGTCAGTTTTTCAATTCAATTCAAGATTGTAACTAATAATTAGGCAAGAGCCTTTAGGAGGGACAGGTCTTAAAGGTGGCTAACTGAGCCCTGACTACCTGAGAGGCATTATCCCAACAAGATGACAAGCACTTCACAAGCACATGAAGATGACTTCATGGGCACTTGTTTTTTCTCACAGTTATGTCATTGTCATTAATGATTAACTATCTATTTTCTTTTCAGTAAGACGAGGAACGGTTAACCAGATCAGTTAGGATATTTTTGGCTGCATATAGCAGAAATTATGGCATTCTTGTTAATAAAGAAATTATTTCCTCACAGAATTAAAATTCCATAGGCAAAATACACACAAGTGTTGGTTGATTCTGTGGATCAGCAGGAACATCAGAAAACTCTGTTCTTTCTGGTAGTCTTTTCTGACACTTTTGCTGGGCTATCTTTGTAATTATATCAGTTCCCTTTAGAGTCAAAACTTAGCTGCCAGCAACAATGTTGGAAATCTCTTCCTTCATTCTTGTTCAGAGAGAGAATGGTTTTTCTTTGTTTCTGTTTACCAAAAGCCTTGAGACTTTCCTTTCTCATGATTTATGTCTGTCCATTATCTTAGATGGAATAAATAACTGTGTTAATCCCAACAATCACTAGAAGAATGGATTAAATATTATTCAGCACATAGTGCCATTTCTGTTAGTTTTTAGGCAATAAGTAACATTTACTAAAAAAATCAGTGTCTGTTCAGTAAATGTTAATTTTAATGAACTCGTACTAAATACATTGTTTTACTTAATACAAATTGTGTACAAAATATGTTTTTTCATTTTAAAATAGAAATCCTTTTGCCTTGTCAGGGTGGCTCAGTCAGTTGTAGTGTCGTCCCATACACCAAAAATCTGTGGGTTTGATTCCCAGTCTGGGCACCTACTTAGGTTGCAGGTTCGACCCTTGGTCACGGTGTATTTGGGAGGTAACCAATCAAAGTTTCTCTCCCTCCCTCCCTACTTCCCTCTCTCCCTCCCTCTCTCTCTCTTCAGCCCCCCTTCCTTTCTCTCTAAAAATCTATAAACACATCCTAAGGTGAGGATTAAAGAAAAAGAACAAAATTGTTTTAATCTTTAAATCAGTACTCGTCTTTTAACTCAATCATAATACTCTGGCTTTCTCTGTCTATATTTTTAGAAATTCTCTGCCAAAATTGCATTGGAGTAAAAGAAATAATGTTACACTTAGCCATAGTGTTGGGTGGTTACTGCTTATTTCAAGTCTCAACGGATATTTTTGCTAACAGGATGTAGCTCAGAATGATTGAGCTGTACTGAAATATCTGCTTGCTTCCCAGATTATTATGGTAGAAATAAAGAAAATTAGGTTACTTATTTTGTGTTAAATATAATGAATGCCATAAAATTATCCTAAACTCAACATATTCAAAACTGAACTTACCTCTTAAAATTGAGCAGATTTTTCTCCAACATTTCCAAAGTCAAATGCATTTGTATGATCCTGAAATTCATATTTTTTTCAGACAAAAATATATGTTATAGGTAACTCCTTGCCATCTTTATTTATCAAGTGCTGTCCATCAAACTCATATATTTGTTGTTGTTTACACATTGATTCAATAAACTTCTGTCTATGAGACATGAACTGTTGTACTAAGCAATGTGGGTATAAATCTAGCCTTCATGAAAACACAGTTTAGTTTGGGGGAAAAAATTAACAAGAATTCATAAGTGTGAGGTATAATCTATATTATATTAAGTATATAGATTTTAAGTGTAAAATTTAACATTTTTGCCAAAGGTACACATTCACATAAATCAAACTTGGATCAAATTATAACATATCTATCACCCAAGAAAGCCCATTCTATTCTTTCTAGTCAAATTCCCAACTCCACTCTCTGACCAGACAACTACTCATCTAATTTCTAGCATAAAAGTTAATTTCCCCACCTCTTAAGCTTTATATAAATCAAATTATGCAGTATGTACAATTTTATGTCAGCTTTTCTAGTTTAATGTCTGTGAGATTCACTCATGCTTTTGTGTATATTAAATAATTTTTGTTGTTGAATAGCATATTATATATGATGCAATAAGAACTTGTCTCTCATTGATAAATATTCCAATTTTTCACAAATACTGGGCATATAAGTTTTTCTATGGACATATTTATATTGATTTTTCTTGGTTAAATATCTCTAGGAATTATTGAAAACGACAAAGCACTTCACAACATAGATATCCCACTTGCATTCCCATCAGTAATGTGTCCTCTACATCCCCACCGATACTTGGTGGTGTCAGTCTTTCTAATTATATTCATTACAGTTGGTTTGAAGTGGTATCAAAATTTGGTTCCAGTGTTTATTTCCCGAATGACCAAGGACATTGATCAGGTTTCTATGTGCTGGCCATTCCTATTTCCTCTTTGGTGAGTTGTTTACTGAGCACATCTTAATAAAAATGAACATGTAATCAGGGCAATAAATGTAAAATTAGATTAAGTGTTGATTCACTAACACATCTCAACCTCTTAAATATGTAATAGCTTACTGTGTTATGTTCAGGAAAATATTTTCTTGCTAAAGGAAAAGAAACCCTTACTTTTTGAAGACAATTTCTATTTTGTACATCTATAGAAAATGTCTATCTTTTCTTATTTAAACATGTATATCAGAGTTAATATATATATTAATATAGTAGAATTAATCTTTTTATTTAACTTATGTACACCCTGAAAAATGGGTCTTATAGTGAAAGTTCTTGACATAACATTAATTATGATGCTCCTAATAACATAGCTATTAGTTATTTATATGTTAATGTTCCAATGCTTTTGTTGCTATTGTTATCACTTTTATGGAAAATCTTGTATTTTAGCAAGTGTTTGAATTATAGTTTCAAAAAGTAAACTTTACAGTTGGCAGATGTCTTTGTATAAGTTAATTACACTTCAAGGAAATTGCTAAGTCTTAGAAGACTGTCAAAATTTATTATAGTTTCTAATTACATATCACACAGTAACATATCTAGAGAAGTGAATCAATAAAACAGGTTTTCAAAGAAAAAAGTGAAAGTAATATGATTATTTTGCATATCTGCTATTTCTCCTATACACCCACCCTTCACAAGTAGGAGATATTCAAACATGAATTTACTGCTTCATAGTTTCATAGGGTGGAGATAATAGTAAAAGAAAGTCAGAAATCTGAGCTATAGTTTTTGTCTCTGATGCTAATAGTTGTATAACACTGGACAATGTACAAAATATCTGTCTGGATTTCTTTGCTGTAAATTAAGAAGGTTAGATGCGCTTTGTATTCTATAAATAAATTTAAATGCTAAACAATTTAGGTAATATTATTATAAATATTACTTATAGCATACTTGAATTCAAAGAATGAGTATTACTAGAAATAGTGTGGTTAGTTTCATAAGAATCAAAATTTTTTTCTACATTGCATCATCAAATAGAACTATTTTGACTTCCTTGAACCTCTTTGCATTACTCATAGGATTAGTGGCCCCATTCCATCATTTGAATATATATCTGTTTACATTATCCAGACAGTCATGCCTCAGAAATGGTGGGCTCTACTTATTACAGAGTGTCCTCAAATTAAAGGAGTTTATCACCACTAAACTGGCTCTACAAGAAATGTTAGAGTCCTCTTTAAGCCAAAAAGAAAAGTGATAATCAAAAATAAAAAAATGGATGAAATAAAAAAATCTCACTACTAAAGGTAAATATATAACATTGATAGTAGATCAGCCACTTGTAAAGACAATATGAATCTTAAAAACAAAAGAAGCAAAATAATCTTTAACTACAATAAGTGGTTGTTAGATAGACAAAACAAAATGACCCAAAATATTACATCAAAAACATAAGTGTGGGGGAAGTAAAAATGTAGCACTATAAAAATGCATTTGAACTTTAATGCTTGCAGATTACTATAAATATAGGTTAATATCTATGAACCCCCTGATAAATACAAACTAAAACCAACAAAAATTAAACAAAAAATAAAGAAAAAGAAACCCAAACAAAACACTACTGAAAACCAGGAAACCACAAGGAAGAGATAAAGAGAAGGACAAAGAACAAGGAACTAAGAAAAAAAGCATTTAGCCCTGGCTGGTGTAGCTCAGTGGATTGAGTGCAGGCTGCGAACCAGGCATTGCAGGTTCGATTCCCAGTCAGGGCACATGCCTAGGTTGCAGGCCGTGGCCCCCAGCAACCGCACATTGATGTTTCTCTCTCTCTCTCCATCCCTCCCTTCTCTCTCTAAAAATAAATAAATAAAATCTTTAAAAAAATTTAAAAAAAAAGAAAAAAGCATTTAACCAAAGAAGACACTCAAATGGCCAACAGACATATGAAAACATGCTATCACTAATCAACAGGGAAATACAACTCAAAAACATAATGAAATATCACATCATTTCTGTCAGAATGTCTATAATTAAAAAGTCGACAAGTAACAAGTGTTGGTGAGCATGTGAAGAAAAGGCAACTCTTGTGCACTGTTGGTAGATATACAAACTGCACAGCAAAATGGAAAACAGTATGGAGTTTTCTCAAAAAATTAAAACTGAAACTAGCATATGACTCAGCAGTTCCACTTCTGGGTATTTATCCAAAGAAAACAGAACACTAACTTAAAAATAATATGCAACACAATATTCACTGCAGCATTATTTACAATGCCCAAGACATGGAAGCAACCTGGGTGTCCATCAATATATAAATGGTAAAAAATGTAGTATATCCTCATATATAAAATAGTGTACAACAGTGCATAGAGTTGGTCCTGCCTATCTTTGAATTTCCAACCAAGTATTAAAAGTACTTTCTTTGCTCCATGGTGGTTCAATCTTTGTATGCAAACTCTAGGACTATGGAAAGCCAACTGTATTTGAGCCAGTCATGTAATATAAAAAATAGAGACATTTCTTGAAGATACAAGATACAAGAAACATTGTAAATAGGATGATGACCCTCACTCCCCTTCAGAGTAGGCACCTATAAATCTCACACAGTTCTCTCAGTATTTCTCCCACTATTAAAAATACTCTGCAAAATCCTTTGTTGTAACCACCATCAGCTGCCCCACCTCATTTTCCTGAATATAACTGATGGTCTGAAATCTCTTCCCTTTCAAAGATGATTTTAGTTTTGGGCAAAGCCAGAAGTCACAAGGTGCCAAATCTAAGCTTAGAGGGGCGGAGTCACCTTGGTGATTTGATATCAAATACTCTGCATGAGAGTGATGCATGAGCAGACACATTGTTGTGATGCAGCTGCCAATCACCAGTTGCCCACAGCAGCAACCTTCTCAACCATCTGAATAGTTTCTGTAGAGGAATGCTGAAACTTAATGAGAAGCTTGATACAGATTCATTGCTCTACTCAGTCATTTTTGATGCTATTCACACAGTGCACATGCTCACTCAATGGCTTCTACCACTGACTAGTACAGTGAAGTCATCCTTGTTCACACATGCACATTCCAGTCCTCTCCCCTTGGCTGCCAGGTTACATCAATATCATACAAACCATTCTAATTATACAAGTAATGGCTGGACATTTTCTGGATAGGCCTTACAGGGAACTTGACCACTCATGGATTTTCTTATCTGCAGAAGGTTTTGGAACCAATATCCTGTGAATACCAAGGTGTTGTGGTTAATTTGGGGTGGGGGAGTAAGAAGTCATGCATGGATTTTTGACTAGGGGAAGGGTTGGCACTTCTAACCCCAGTGTTATTCTAGGGTCAACTCTAATTTTATTTATTTTTATTGCTATGTCACATTCCACTGTATGGGTATATCATACTGCATTTATCAATTTATTAATTGATGGACATTTGTATTGTTTTCATTTTGAGCTGTTGTAATTAATGGTGCAATGAATATCCGTGTGTAAGTTTATGTGTGGACATATATTTTTATTTCTTTTAAACGTACCTGGAAATAGAATTGCTGAATCATTTGGCAATATTATGTTTAACATTGTGAAGAGCTCCTAGACTATTTTCCAGTGTGGATGCACCAATTACATTCTTACGAAGAATTTATAAGGATTCCAATTTCTCCACATCCTTGACAACACTTGTTATTACCTGACTTTTTGATTATAGTTATCCTAGTGGGCGTGAAGTGGTACTACATTGTGATTTTGATCTGCTTCCCTATGGTTAATGATGTTGAGCATCTTTTAATGCATTTCTTATTTGTCCATATATCTTATTTAGAGAAATGTCCTTTTTGGTCTTTTGCCCATTTTTAAATTGGACTATTTATCTTTTCATCAAGTTGTAACAGTTCTTTATATGTACAGGCATACCTTGGAGATACTGCTGGTTTAGTTCCAAATCAGCACAATGGAACAAACATTTCAATATAGTGCTTTGTATTCTTTTTGCCATGGAGGCTCTTGTCTTCAATTTTGTAAAGAATGTAACATCTGTGAAGCACAATAAAGTGAATCACAATAAAAAATATATACCTGTATTAGATATAAATATGTTTTCAGGTATAATATTTGAAAATAATTGCTCCTATTCTATGAGCTGTTTTTTACTTTCTTACTGATGTCCATAAAAGTACAATTTTTAATGCATCGAAACAAAATTAAAATGTTTTCTCTTTGTCATTTGTTTCTTGGTTTCACATTTAAGAAGATTTTGCCTAATCAAAGGTCACAGGATTTTACTCATATGTTTTTCTAATGTTTTTACTATTTAGATCCATCTTGACTGAATTTTTGAATTGGGTATGAGGTATGTGTCCAATTTCATTCTTTAGAATGTAAATATTCATTTGTCCCAAAATCACTTGTTGAAAAGATGGTTCCTTGCCCACCCCAGTGCCTTGCCTTGATACAATCTCATCAAAAATAAAATCAATGGACACTATCTTTCATTATACACAAAAATTAACTCAAAATGGATAAAGAATTCAATGCAAGAAGTGATATCATACAATTTCTTTTTAATTGAATTTATGGGGCTGACATTGGTTAAAAAATTATATAAGTTTCAGGTATACAGTTCTACAATATATCATCTGTATATGATATTGTGTATTCAACACCCCAAGTCCAGTCTCCTTCAAGCCCCACTCATGCCCCCTTTACTTTCTTGTACCTCCTCTACCCTCCTTTTTCTCTGGTAATCACCATATTGTTGTCTGTGTCGGTGTGTATTTATTTATTTCTTTATTTCTTTATTTCTT
This sequence comes from Tonatia bakeri, assembly GCA_004024845.1. Classification (NCBI taxonomy): domain Eukaryota; kingdom Metazoa; phylum Chordata; class Mammalia; order Chiroptera; family Phyllostomidae; genus Tonatia; species Tonatia bakeri. The sequence goes on from PVIA01010062.1 coordinate 44,576, forward strand.
TATTGTTTAATCCCTTCATTTTTCCACTCAGCCACCCACCCCCTGCCCTTATGACAGCTGTCATTTTTTTCTTAGAAAAAAACATAGGCAATAAGCCTCTTGATATAGATCTTTGAGATGACTTTTGAATCTGATATCAAAAGGAAAAGAAAAGAAAACAAAACAAAATAATGACTATAGCAAACCAAAAACTGTGCAGCAAAGGAAACATTCAACAAAATAATAAGGCAACCCACTGAATGGGATAAAATATTTCTAAATTATTAATCTGATAAAGGGCTGTTATCCAAAATGAATAAAGAACTTGTTACCAGACCAAACTGGGCATTTGGCTGCCTGCCACCACTTACAGGCAAATTCTGGAGTCAGAGGTTGGTAAAAAAGAAAAGAGGTTTTTATTCAAATGCTACACAATCTGGCAGAATAGTACAATCTTGTTTCAAAAGTCTGTCCCCCTAGAAACCCAGATTATAACTCAGCCAGACCAAAACCAAAGGCAGTGTCCAGAGTTCCTTCCCCCATTTAGAATGCCAGCCTTTGCAATCATTCAGGTGGTTAGCTTGTTCCCTGTTGCTACCCAGCTTCAGGTTCCTTCCTTGGAGCCTGTTTTGGAGGTTGGGGCCACCATTGTCCATGTGTGGGACCAGAAGGTCCCACAGATACACTGGCCAGTGTGTGTGCCAAGTAGGCAGGAGCATCTCCCTCACTCCCCCTGGGTACATATTGGTTTCCACATGGGCTGGACCAGGTGCTTTTCTCAGCCTAAACTTCCCCATGCTCCAGGAGGTTCTGGCCCCCAATCAATCCTTTCTTTTCCCCAGGAGAGACTGACAGGTTTCTTCCATATGTTACCTCCCCGTCACCATCTTGACCTGTAGGACACATATGTGTGCCTCCCCCTGTTCCCTCCCCAAGTCAGGTACCAGAAGCTGGTAGGAGGGTTTTCCCTCATATAATTGTTTTTGCTAGCCTTGCTGTGGTTAGTGTGATGTTTCCTCCTGCTGCTAGCTTGCCTGGGGATGGGAAATTTGTCAGCAAAAACAGAGTGTGGCTCTGAGACCAGTCTTCACAAGATGCTATCTTGGTTACCCAGACACTGAGGTCTCTCCAGCTGCCTCAGGTGGTTCGGTTGGCATCTCCTCCTCCAACCCCTCCTCTTCCGATCTATGGTCTGGCCAGGCTACTGGTATCAAACTCATAGAACTCAATAACAGAAAAAAAATAAAGAATGCAATTAAAAAATGGAGAAGAGCTTTGAATAGGTATTTTTTCTTTTTTAACATACCAGTACTTTGTTTATTTTTATATTTTTATTATTGTTCATGTACAGTTGTCTCCATTTCCCCCTAACCAGTCCTCCCCCCACCACACTCTTCCCTGCCTCCCACCCTCGATCCCATCCCCTTTGATTTTGTCCACGTGTCCCTTACACATGTTCCTTGATGACCTTTCCCTTACTTCCCTCCATTATCCACTCCCTCCACCGTTATTGTCAGTCTGTTTTTTATTTCAATGTCTCTGGTTATATTCTGCTTGCTTGTTTGTTTTGTTGATTAGGTTTCACTTATAGGTGAGGTCATAAGTATTTTTCCATAGAAAAAATACATATGGTCGACTCTGCCCTTAGCAAGCAAACTCCAAGGCTTGAGAACTGCAGATGAGGAAGCAGAACAGGGTGCTCTGAGTTAGCTGAACTCAGGTAGGAGTGGTGACACACAGTCATGGCTGTCTCATTAGAAACCCACTAATCTTCATGGTTGTCCCAGGGGATGGTGTTTTAACCTAATTTTTCAAATAAACAAACTAAACCTCTAAAAGATCCTGTGATTTTCCGACAATCTAGGATTGCCAGATTTTAGCAAATGAAAATTCAAGACACTCCTTTTAATTTGAAATTCTGATAGAATATTTATTTTGTTATACGTATGTCCAAATACATCCTGTATTTAATACGTCAGCCCTACCACAGACACAGAGGCTGAGCCACGAGCCAGGCTCCCTCCTGGGTCAGAACATCCTGCTGAAAGAAGAACAGAGATTTCCTCAGGCAGGTTTTTACTGAGCCTTTCCTAGTCCATCCTGCCTTTCAGGAAACCACCTCCTGGCTACTAACAAATGAGGCTCATCCAGCTTGCTGCTACCCAGGCATAACGGCTACTGTTTGCTGGTAGTAAGATAAGAATAGAATAGGGTATTTGATCCACTTTTCTCTTCTGAAGACAGAAGAAAGAAAACAAGATGGACCTGAGACTAGGCCCGGATGGAACCAGGCCATTGTTATGGGTTGAACAAGGCCCAGAAATCAAACTGGAGGGACATACATATGGGGCAGAAAGCTGGCCCTAAAGTCATTCCTCCAGTTCTGCTACTGTCCAACCACATGACTCCCAACCCAAATATTTAAACTTTCAACCTCTTTTCTTCATCTGTAAAATGGAATAAAATGCCCATCTCACAGACAAAGAGGATTGTTTGACACAGTAGCACAGGCAAAAAAAATTATTATAAATAAATAAATAAATCACAAAATATGGTCAACACATAATGAAAAGATGTTCCACATTATTATTCAGCTATAAATACACAGTCTTTCCTTCAAATCTCAATGTTCTACCCACACAGAACATTACATTTAACAGGTTTTATCCTGGTTTTTCATCTCTAGGACATACTTTTATTGGGTTGTATAACTTTTGATATCTTCCAAGTTAATGTTAAACTCTTTGAGAGTAGAAAGATCCTCAGTGAACTTGGTGTCTCCACATTTACTGATTTTGTCATGGGGAGTGTCCAGTAAGACACTGAGGCTCTCTTATTTATCACTAATAAAGTCTTGAGCATTTTCTAATGTGTCATAGGGACATAGTAGGGGGTAGAAAGTTTTACTGTTGAGCCTATCATATGGTCCTGCCTATCATATAAGTTTCTCTCTGTAAATCTCCATGGGACTTTTAGAAGCACGTAAAAAATAACAGAAGACAGCCATTTTTACCCGGAGTAAGAGCTGTCACCCAGAGGAGCTCCCTGGTAAGCCTCACTCCTCACACCTCTGGAATGTTGACACTGGGTGAAACAACTTTTGGACTGAGCCCAAAAGCAACATTGTATCTTAAACAACTGTTTGCAAAGTTGACAGGAAAGCAGATATTATAAATACTGGAATGAACATTTGAAAACATCCTTTAAAATTAGCAGCATTCTGCTAGCTTATCTGCACCTATAGAAATTCCTTTCTTCTGTTGCCTTTCTCATAAACACCCTGGGCCTGTGCCTCCTGACCAGAGCAGTATTTGAGTTTTGATCTGAATCAGTGCTTTCCTAACAACTCTTCCTTTTGGATCTCAACTAAATCCTTATTTCTTCTTACTTTGGCCTTTCATTTTTAGGTAAACAAGCAATAAATGAATATTTTAAATAAATACTTTAATTAAAAAAAAAGACAGCCATTAAGCTGATGAAAATTTTTTCAGTTTTCCAGGGGTTGCTTTCTCCATGATTTTCTGTCCCCTAAGCAATTCTGAAAAATATATGTGACTGAAGAAAAGAAAAACAATGGTAAATTAAAGAGAAGGAGAAAAGTAAGAAAAAATGTAAAAGGAAAGGACAAAACATAAAAAATGTACCTGTTATAAATGTATTAGTTCTGCCAGAATTTATGGTTCCTCCGACAGTCGGCCCTGCTCAATTAATTGTCTTCATGACTGCAATCCTCCAAACAGTTTAGAATGATGATTTAGAATTAGTGACATCTGGAGGTCTCAACAACAGCTCTAATTTATATAAAGTCATGATGTATCAAGGCTGTGGATGTATTTTAGGAGGATGAGCTTATTCTTATTTTCAGAAAAGTATATAAATTTTTATAGTATCAAGAAGATAATCACAGGATTTTCTCTAGAAACTGTTCATTGCTAGGCAAAATGGGTAGGAGAGTTGTCTTAATCTGTTTCATACCTTTACCTCTCCAAGGCAAATATTTCAGTCTTTTTGCTTTCACAAAGAGCTATCTAATAATTGACGTAAAGGAAAAAAATCAAAGGTAATTGCCCATGGATTAAAAAATTAATAAGATGTACCGCCTGATCTTTTGTCATTAGTATGGCATAAACATTAGAATATCCAAAGTTCTTACTTAAAGAAGAGGTCAAAAGACAATCCCTACAAAAATGACAAAAATTATACCTATGGTAGCCCTTTCCTCATTTCTGTCTATTGTTTGATAGATGCTGTAGACATATCCGTCTGTATTTATGCTACACGCACACACACACCTTGTTCTTGTTGTCTTACAAACTCGATGCTGTTCAGGAAGAGGGAGAGTTCTTTAACAGGCATAGAATTTCAGACTTGCAAGATGAAAGAGTTCTGGAGATGTGTTTCACAGCAATGTAAATATTCTTAACAAATTTGAATCGTATGCTTAAAATGGTTGTTAAGGTGGTGAATTTTAAGTAATGGGTTTTTTTTGGCCACATTTTTTAAAAAGCTTGAATCAGTGTTGTAAGTATTTTATTAGGAGATTAAAAGTGAGTGAGGCTCTGCTTACCTTTAGATAGCTTATAATTTATGGAGAGTTATTGGACAATGCAAAAGTAACTAATTACACTAAATATCCTGTGTGCTGCAGATAAAGTGCTTTAAAAAATTAAAGAGAGAGAAATCTTATCTTGGTAAAAGAAACATAAATGAGGGAGTTTCTTTCTATTGAAAACAGGAAAGAGTTTGTGGGGAATTTTTAGCTATACACCAATGAAATTTCTGTTTAAGAATGATACAGGTTAATAAGGTGGAGAAACCTAATCCCCTTCAGGGATTGTCGTTAACTCCATTTTAACCTCACCCTTTCATTTCAATAAAGTTGTTAACAATGGGAAACAGAGTCTACAATATCCATGGCATTCCAAGTGCTTCTAAAATTTCTGGCTGTATTCAGCAAATACAATTTTAATACGTTTTTGGATATAAAATAAAACTATTAAGAATGGGAAATTGAACACTGATCCAGATGACATACCAGGAAAAAAAAAAAAAAAACCCCTCAAAGTTCTTCGTTGCCCTGGCTATAGATGTGAACATATATTCTTGATATTAAGTTTTCAGATCTAAGCAAGTTAGGGCACTTGAACCTGAAATTGCCCATTAAGGCAAAGACCATTCTTTGGATTAGAACATAATCTCAAATTAGAAGCACTCCCTGCACACTGGCAGAAAAGAAGGCAACTTTTACTGAGGAGGAAATCTACCTCACTCAGAACAGTCCTAATGGTACTGCAGATTATGTTCCAGTAAAGAGATAATTACAAGAAAATATTTTCAAACACATGAAGAAAGCACCCACTACGAGTGAGAGTTCACAGAAATGAGATTTAAATCTCTGTGGTTTCAGATATCCAATTATCAGGAAGAAGCTATAAAATAATAAGCAGATGAGGAACACTGATTCTTCTTTCCCTTGTCTTCTCTCAGTTTCTTTTGTTTTAATTCATATACTATTAAGAATAGAAAAAAACAATTTAAAATCTTGTGAACATACATTTTAGAGGATAGGAAAACCTTAGCATTTACCTTTAGGAAAACATGTGCATCTGAAATATGTAGTTAAGTGTTTACTTTTATAGGCGCATGTTACTTCACATATGAATTGCTTTAATTGGAAATCATTCTAAAATAAACTATAATCTCTTTTCAATGCAATCTTCTGGGCATTAGAAAATATTTTTTAACAACCATTTATTTCTTCATTTACTCAACACATAGGAAGGAATATAAATTTAGCAAATAAAATACAAAATGTCATGTGAAATTTAAATTTCAGACACACTGCAGATCATATTCAGTGAAAGTATACCCCAAAGGAACATTTAACTAGGCATCTTGTATTTTATCAGGTAATCTAACATGTAAATCCTATGATAAGTGTTAGAGTTACAGGGAAGAATAAAATAGACATTATCTGTGTCTTCATGAACTTTATAATCAGTGGTTTGAAAAGGTATATATACTTATAAATATTTTTAAATGAGAGATTTTCTATACCACATCTAAGGATCCTACCATGATTAATGAAATATTCAGGATTACATGATCCTTTGTAATAAAGGCTCTTGTTTTTGTCTCCTGTTATAATTTTTAACTATTAAAACTAAAATGTACATTTTCATTGTTTCCACACTCCTCCTTTACATCTATCACAATCTGTTTTCCAAAAGAGAGTTAATCCCTAGAAAACTGATTCCCACACATAATCTTCTACCTTAGAATAATCTCCATATTAAGGTTGATATGTGAGTTTTATTTTAGGGATATCAGTGAAGTTTGAATTAAAGACTAAATATTAAAATGGTTTTTGAAATTGAATTATGTACTTTATTTTTAAAAAAGTGTTTTAAGTATTCTTCAGAAGTAGCCATAGAGTAACTGAAACAAATTCAAATGAAAAGGAAACTAAATAAATGTCTTGTTTCAATATAATTTTCTCAAGTTGATAGAGGAATTATCTTTTCACTGGCAACAAAACAAATCATTAAATATAAATGCACGATCTCATTCAAAACTGGAGTTCTGTATCTGGAATGTCCTCTCAAAATTCCCAATACATGGAGGATTCAGTCCTCTGCTGCAAGTGTGTGTAATTATGTTTCTTTCTCAATTTTAACAGAAGTCATTCTCATCTGATTTCAGGATAAAAATGCTTTCGGAACAATTTTTTGAAGGATGTCCTTTTGTCATCTTGCTTAGAGTTCTAAATCATATTTGCAAACAAAAAGCATTTAAAAAATTCTGAACACATTTGATGTCTTGGCTGTTTGTCTGCAATCTAATAGGTTGGTGCCAGGCTTCTTTCAAAAATTTCAGGGCTAGACAATAAATTACCATCTAGGAATTTTGCCATAGACTAGATAACATGAGGAAGGAGACTGTAGAAATTAGAGACACATCATAGGTAATAATTGAGTTGATGCTTTTTAATTACCCTGTATCTTTGCTGGGTAATGAATTCTCCCTCTCAATCATGCAGAGTGCAAGGACTTCTATAAGGTGTGCATGTGGTTAGATGGATAAGCATGAATCACAAAGCACCTTGTTTTTTGAGACGATGATTATAGAACACATATTTGCAGGTGAAGCAGTGTGCATATTACCTTTCTCTCCTTAATAAAGGAAGTATAGATATTGGTCAGAAGTATGAAACTGATAAATTGAAAATGTTTCAGGAAATAATATCAGAAATCAGCTTCCTCCCTTCTTATTTTGCCCATTTATTTCTTCTCCAAAAACTAAAGGATGAATTAGGAGGAAAAAGAGAAGTTAGTTTAAAAGACACAGCTGTGTACACATATTCACCTAGTAAGCATTAGAAAATGCATGAAGCTGAGCAGAGGGAAAGGAAAGTAGAGTAGGCAGAAAAAATTCATAGGAAAGTGATGAAACAGAAAGCAAAGTTTGGTTGCGACAGACTTTCATCTTAATTTGAATAAATCAACTGGTAAAACAAACGATAGTATGAATATGCTTTCCAAAATAGTGCATTTTATTTTCACAAGAGAAACATGACTTATCTGAGCTGTGTGGGAAGACAAAACACTTTAAATGAAAGGAATTTATAAGAATAGAAGATACTTGAACCACAGATGAGAACATGAAATACATTTTGACATTCCATGTATTAGCCTTCAATTTAGTAGTATTTCATGCACACATTTCCTTTGTTCTAGAAACCAATTAGAACATACTTCTATTTTTTATTTGTCTTTCTATTTCCTGTATTTCTTTGCAAAACACTTTTTATGGTTGCATCGGGTTATGTTCATAGACTTGCATTTATACCAAACTGTGAGCGTTATCCTGAATATATGTTCTCTGCTGGATGCCAAGCTATCAGGTTCTGTCTTAAAAGTGGCTATGTTGGATTTATTGGGAAAAAATAGAAAATAATGTAAAAAGACTATTTATATGCAATGGTCAAAATCTTTGTGGTTCAAATAATATACATCTATATGCTTATGTACATGCAGGAATATGAATATTATATATCTGTACATATACATAAAACATATACACACATACATAGGCAGACTGATTTCTTAGCCAGAAAGATTAAGAGAGGCTACAACAGCAATGATAACTAATAATTACTACCTGCCAGACCATATGCTACTTGCTGAACTCTCATTATTTTATTCAGTTTTCTCAGAAACATTATGAACTACACATTACTAATAAAGAGACCAATGTTTACATAGGTTAAGTAGCTTTGCCATAGTCCTACAGCTTGAAAGTGGCACAGAATTATTTGCTCTGAAAAGACCTAATACCAAAATAAATACCATTTGTCTTTTCAAAGGCAAATAAGAACAGACGAAAATTAGAGGTAAGTGAAGGCAGAAGCATGAGGAATGGACCTCAAGTGGTACCACAGCTAACCTAAATTGCATACCACAAAAATGTATCCTTTTCAGTTGGTCAGTTATGTATTTTATTGATTCCATACTGTTTCACAAATTTAAGAATTAAAGTTATTTATAGAAATGAGGCTTGAAATTACAGTTGGATATCTGTATTTAACAGGTGTGATTTCAGGTAATGTACAATGTTCTATGACAAGAACAAAAACAATAAATAAAAAACACAAAATGTTTGTTGGGGCATACAAGTGGAGATCAATTTACTAAGGCAATTTCTCAAGGCATTCCTGAAAGCAAGGTTATCACCATCAGCCCTCTGATCTGGCTGGAAAAACAAAAAAGAAATACCTGGAAGAATAAATATATTGCAAGTGATTCTAGCTCACTGAGTGTTGAAGAGTGGAGGTTGCAGTTCATTGCTAAGTACTTCCTATAGAGGAAATTATTTTAGTAGGATGTACATTAGGAATGTCATCATTAAAAAAATAGCGGCCGTCCCAGTTTTCAGAAGGCGCTGTTGCCGCCGATCTAGTGCGTGAATCACCCTTACTTGACTTCACGAAGGCCCCCAAGTGCAAGAGCAGAGACGCTGGCGATTTGGGGATGCCAACGTGAAGCCGAGGCCGTTAGCGTGCTTCCTTTACGTGGAAAGGTGACAATTCTTGACTTTAATAAGAAAAAAATAAATCATATGCTGACATTGCTATGGTCTATGGTAAGACCGAATCTTCGGCTCATGAAATTGCGAAGAAGGAAAAAGAGCGGGTTGCTACTTTTGCTGTCGCACTTCAAACTGCAGAAGTTGTAGCCACAGTGCTTTAGTGGTAAGTGCTTAGTTAAGCTAGAAAAGACCTTCAGTTTGTGGGTGGAAAACAGGAGCAGAAAAGACGCTCTGATCCACGGCAGCGTGCTGCAGCAGGCTCCCGAACTTGCAGGGAGACTTCAGCTTGGGGCCCCCTGGCAGGAGTGCCGACGCCGGGCTGTTCACTGCACGTGGGGGATGGCTACATGGAGCCAGAAACAGGTTTGCCTTTTATCATCTCCCACCACCTCCACCACCACCATCATCATTATCACCATCATCATCATCATCATCATCATCATCATCAGAAGGGATTCGGGAAGATGGTGGCCTTGTTGGAGGAATCCTGATCCCCTTCCCCAGTGCACGGGGGAGAATTTGGCCGATCTGAGGAGGAACAGAGCAGGAGACCACCGATATCGCAACATTTATGAAAATAGGACATCAAAAGTTATCCAGACATGGAATAAATGGATGGTAAGAGGACCGCTTCGGGATAATAAGGGCCCTGGGATAGGCGCGGAGAGCAGGCCCAGAGCTCCTGGGTCTGTCTCAGGGCACCCTGGAGAGCGGAGTCGCCGCGCCCTCCCCAGACAACAAGGTTTGAGAAGCAGTGGTGGAGGCCTTGTTGCTTGAAGGCAGAGTGGAGAGCGAGGAAGGAGAGACAGAAGGGCAAGGGTTGTGGGCACCCACAAACTTCCCGAGGAACAGTGAGTTCCCCAGTCTGCCAGACCAAGGGAGGCCTTGCCCTGCGGGCCGCACCCCCAACCAGGGGAGTGTGTGGTTTTGGGGAAGACTGAGAGCCCACGGCCATGAACAAGGGAAGGGCTTCTGGAGCTGGGGTGATTTCAAGCGGGCGCGCGACCCGCCAGGATACCTGACTCTCAAAAGGTGAACCCAGAAAAGATGCAGTGCTTTGTGGGTTCCTGGGGCCCACAGCGGGGGCAAAGGGAAGTGCACAACCCCTCCCAACCCTGGAGGGTGCACTGTGAACCGGGAGGAGAGGCGGGTGCTTCACTGAGGTCTGTGGTGGAGAAGTTGGGGAGGGGCATGACCCCTTGCCATCTTCAGAGCTTGGGCCCTGAGTCCAGACAGCAATCATTGCTGGGGAAAGCAGGTGGCCAGCCCTGGGGACAGTACCCGAGAGACTGGTTGAGTTCTGACTGAGAAGGGTGAAAAGCATTCTAACCGCCCCTCAGCCTGCTTGAGCTGGCAAAAGCAGGAAAACTGGTTTGGCCAGTTAGAAACCAACAAAAGGTGCCCCCCCCCCCGTG
>PVIA01010063.1:0-55008 GCA_004024845.1 Tonatia bakeri
TGTAACTTCTGGGGGACACCCTGGGCCAAAATAATCAGATGGGCTGCTTCTGAATTCCTGGCCTACAGAAACTATTAGAGGAAACACAAATAATAATGACTATTTTTCCTTTAAGAAAGTTTTTTTTGGGAAATTTTTTACCCAGCAATAAATGGGTAAATACATTAAACATCTACTATGTGCTAGGTGCTTATCTAGTGGTCAAAATGGTGATCAATATGGATAATATCTATCATTTTCACTATCCTCCTGACCAGAGCTTACAATTTATCAAAGAGATAGTCAATTAAAGAATAAACATGGGAGAGAATTCTGGGAAGATGGTAGAGCAGGAAGCATAAAAAAATCTGTTTCCTCACTTAAACAACAAATGCACTGACAGAATCTGTCTGGTGTAATCATTTTGAAGCTTCAGAGTCTGTTGAATCATTGCAACTTCCAGGGGAAAGTCTTGGTAAGTAAACTGAGGTTTATTTCAATCAATTTCAGTTCTTAGCACATTAGCAGTTATCTGTCCCTTACCACTAGCCACAGAGCAGTCTGCTATGAATATATTCTTGGAATATCTTGCACACAGCTCGTGGGAGCCAGAGTGAGGAAAAAAGAACCCATCCTATAAGTACTGAAAATCTGTGCTCTGATTGCTGATAGCTGTTCCTGATCTCCAAGGTGTAGACAAAGAGTCTCGCAGTCACTGATGCACCTCCTCCCATTTTTGCAAGCTCCTTCTCTTCATACCACTGAAGTGAATTCCAGGAGGGCTTGTGAACTTTCTCTCTTTTTTCATTTTTGCCTTTTTTCCTCTTGGAAGCCAGGAATTAAAGACTAAGATTATTTTTTTAATGTGTATAGAAGGAAAATTAGAAAGTGACCATACATGCTCAGGGGAAGCTTTAGAAATGACATGAGAAAACCTTCAGTTTAAACCTCAGCAAAGAAATAGACTATGACAATAAAGAGTCCAAATCAACAACAGGAAAATAGCAAATCCTAGGGAAGGTAGAGGAGCAGATTTTCAGACTTACCATATTATTAGATTCAAATGTCTAGTGTTCAACAACAACAACAAAAATCACAAGACATAAAACTAACCAGAAAAGTATGGCTCACTGAAAGGGAGAAAAAATATGAACAGAAACTGTCCCTGAAAGACGTAATGGCATATCTACTAGGTGTAGACTGTTTACTGTCTTATAGGTAGGTGCTCAAAGAACTAAAGGATGATATGGTGAAAGTCAAGATAATGGTGTGTGAACAAAATGAAAATATCAATAAACAGATAGAAAACCTTAAAAAGGAGCCAAAAAGAAATTCTGAATCTAGACAATGCAGTAATTAAAATGAAAATTTTACTGAAGGGATTCAAAAGCAGATTTGAGCAGACAGAATAAAGAATTAGTAAATTTGAAGATAAGAAAACAGAAATTATTGAGTATGGGGAACAGGTAGAAAAGATTAAAGAAACATGAATAAAGCCTAAGGGACCCATAGAACACCATCAAGCAAGCCAGCATACACATTGTGGGAGTCCTTGAAGAGGGGAGAGAGAGATAAGAGAGAGCATATTAGAAGAAATAATGGCTGAATATTTTCAAATTTTATTAAAGACATGAATATAAACATTTAAGAATCTCAATGAATTCCAAGTAAGATGAAATGAAAGAGACCCATAGTGAGACACATTACAATCAAAGTTTCAAAAGCAAAAGACAGAATATTGAAAACAGTTAGAGAAAAGCAAATTCTCACATACAAGAGATCCTCAAAAATATTATCAGCCATTTATATCAGACACTTTGGAGGCTAGATGATAGTGGGATGATGTATTTAAAGTGCTAAAATAAAAATAAATGTCATCCAAGAATCCTATGCTTGGTAAAACTGTCCTTCAAAAGTGAGGGAGAAATTAAGACATTCCTAGATTAATTTTGAAGTGCTTTGTGACCACTAGACCTGGCAGAAAATATTTAAGGGAGTCTTTTAAGATGAAGTGAAAGAATACTAGGCAGTAACTTGAATCCATTTGGAGAAATAAAGATTTCAATAAAAGCACCAACATAGGTGATTAAAGAGATAGTATTATTCTAACAATGGTTTGTAACTGCACTTTTGTATGTGTTTTAAGAGACTAATATATTAAAAACAATTATTAGTGTAAAAGCTAGTATTACTGTAACTTTGGTTTGTACCTTCCAATCTTGTCTTTGACACAATTTAAGAGACTAATGCATTTAAAAGAATTGTTAGTTTATGATTTTAGGCACACAGTAAATAATGGTGTAATTTTGGGACATCAATAATGAAGACAGAGAACTAAAGGAGCACAATTTTTTTTCTGTTATTGAAGGTAAACAGTTCCAAAATAAAATTAGTGTTATAATCTTAAGATTTTAAATGCAATTCCTAGGGTAACCACAAAGAAAATAGCTATAGGATATACACAAAAGAAAATCAAAAAGAAATTTGAACATTTACTACAAAGAAACAACTAAGCATGAAAGACAGTAATGTAGGAAGTGAAGGGAAAAAAGCTATAATTCAGAAATAAAAGACATTTTTGTACACCAACAATGAAATATCAGAAACAGAAATCAGGGAAAAAAATCCCACTTGATATAGCAACAAGAAAAATAAAGTACCTAGGAATAAACCTGACCAAGGAGATAAAAGACCTGTACCCAGAAAACTACACAACACTGAAGAAAGAAATTAAGGAAAACACAAACAAATGGAAACATGCACCATGCTCATGGATTGGAAGAATCAACATCATCAAAATGTCCATACTATCCAAAGCAATTATGGATTCAATACAATGCTTATTAAATCACCAATGGCATATTTCACAGATATAGAACAAACACTTCAAAAATTTATATGGAACCATAAACAATCCCAAATAGCTGCAGTAGTCTTGAGAAAGAAGAACAAGGTAGGAGGGACCACAATATCTGATAGCAAACTGTGTTATGAGGCCTCTGTAATCAAAACAGATTGGTACTGTCATAAGAACAGACACATACACCAATGGAACAGAACAAAGAGCCCAGAAATGAGCTCAGATCTCTATGGTCAATTAATATTTGACAAATGAGAAGGAAGTATAAAATGAAGTAATAATATCCTCTACAACAAACGGTGTTGGGAGATCTGGACAACTACATGAAAAAAAATGAAACTTGTTCACCAACTTACACTATACACAAGAAGAAACTTAAGGTGAATAAAAGACTTAAATATAAGTTGTGACACCATAAAAGTCCTTCAGGAGAACATAGGCAGGAAAATATCAGATATTGCATGCAGCAATATTTTCACCAATATGTCCCCTTGAGCAAGAGACATAAAGAAAAGAATGAACACGTGGGATTTCATTAAAATAAAAAGTTTTTGCATGGCTAAAGAATACAGTATTAAAATGAAGAGAGAACCAACAGTATGGGCAAACATATTTGCCAATGATACCTCAAGATAAGTGCTTGATCTCCAAATTGTATAAAGAACTCACATGACTTCACTCTAGGAAAAAAAAACAATTAAAAATGGACAAAAGACTTGAACAGACAATTCTCCAAGGAGGACATACAGAGGGTCCATAGATATATGAAAAGATGCTCAGCATCACTAGCCATCAGAGAGATGAAAATTAAAACCACAATGATATACCACCTCACACCATTGAAAATGGGCATAATAAGCAGATCAACAAACAAGTAATGGTGAGGTTGTGGAAAACAGGCAACCCAAGTATAGTGTTGGTGGGAATGTAGACTGGTGCTGCCACTATGGAAAACAGTATGGAATTTCCTCAGAAAACTAAAAATGGAACTTCCTTTTGATCTGGCAATTCCACTGCTGAGATTATATTCTAAGAACCCTGAAACTTCAATTCAAAAGGTCCTATGCACCCTAATGTTCATAGCAGCACAATTTACAATGGCCAAGTGCTGGAAGCAACCAATCAGTAAATGAATGGATCAAAAAACTATGGTACATTCACACAATGGATTACTAAGCAGCAGAAAGAAAGAAGGAGCTCCTACCCTTTGTGGTATCATAGATGGAACTGGAGAGCATTACACTAAGTGAAATAACCCTGGTGGTGAAAAACAAATACCATATGATTTCACCTATAAGTGGAACCTAATGAATAAAACAAACAAGCAAATAAAATATAACCAGAGACACTGATATTAAGAACAAACTGACAGTAACCAGAGGAGATGTGGGAGGGGATAAAGGGGGTTAAAGGGGAAAGAGTTTTCAGGAACATGTAAGAAGGACACATGGACAAAACTAAAGGGGGTAGGATCAAGGATAGGAAGCAGGGATGGCTGGGGTGGGGGGAAGTGGGGAGGTAAAATGGACACAACTGTACTTGAACAATTAAATTTAAAAAATTAAAGACCTATAAGATATAGAAAACAAATAGCACAATAACAGAAGTAACTCCTTTCTTACCAGTAATTAGATATAAATGTACTAGGCTTCCTAATCAAAGGCAAATATTGACAAAACAGATAAAACAGATGATCCCACTACATGTTGTCTACAACAGTCTCACCTGAGATCCAAAGACATAAACAGGTTGAAACTGAATGAATGAAAAAAGATGTTCCATGGAAATAGTAACCAAAAGAGATCAGGGTAGACAGAACAAATATCAGACATAATAAGCTTTATTTATTTTTATTTCTTTATTTATTTCTAGAGAGAGGGAAAGGGAGGGAGAAAGAGAGGAAGAGAAACATCAGTGTGTGATTGTTCTTCCATGTCCCCAACTGGGGACCCGACCCACAACCCAAGCATGTGCCCTGACTGGGAATTGAACTGGTGATCCTTTGGTTTGCAGGCCAGTGCCTAATCCACTGAGCCACACCTGACAGGGCCAGGCATAATAGGCTTAAATTTAAAAAGATTGCAAAACAGTAAGCAGGACATTATATGTTAATAAAAGGTTTGACATGAAAAGAAGATATAACAATTATAAACACATACAACTAATGATACCATCAAAATACATAAAGACCGAAGGAATTGAGTGGAGAAATAGACTACTACAATAATAGTTGAATATTTCAATATTCTACTCATGATTATGTATAGAACAATCAGACAGATGATATGTAAGAAAATACAGGACCTAAAAACAATAAATTAACTATATCAGAGACATACAGCACACTTTATTTCATAATAGAATACACATTTTCTCAATTGCAAATGGTACATTATCCAGGACAGATCATATGTTAGGCATAAATTAAGTGCCAATAGACTTTAAAATGCAAACATTATACAAAGTATTTTTTTTACTACAATGAGGTAAAGTTAGAAATCAACTATAAAAGGAAAAATAAAATTTCACAAAATTGTAAAAATTAAGCAACACACTTTTAAAAAAACCAATAAGGAATTATAAGGAAAATTAGAAAATACTTAGAGAAGAATAAAAATGAAATATATGAAAATTTATGGGACACAGTAAAAGCAGTATTAATGGGGAAATTTATAGCTATAAAAACTTACAATGAAAACCAAGAAAGATCCTGGCTGGTATAGCTCAGTGGATTGAGCATGGGCTTGTGAACCAAAGGGTCTCTAGTTTGATTCCCAGTCAGGACCCATGCCTGGGTTGAAAGCCAAGTCCGTGGTAGGAGGCATACAAGAAGCAACCACACATTTATGTTTATCTCTCTCCTTTTTCCTTTCCTTCCCGTCTCTCTAAAAAGAAATAAATTAAATATTAAAAAAACAATAAAGTTCTCAGATCAGCAACCTAACTATAGTAAGGAACTAGAAAAAGAACAAACTGAACCCAAAGATAGCAGAAAGAAAGAAAATATAAAAATTAGGGCAGAGATAAATAAAATATAGAAAATATGAGAAAATTAAAGAAGAATTAAATTCTTCTTTAAATTAATTAAAGAAAAAAATTCTTCTTTGAATAGACCAAAAAAATAATCTTTAGTTAAGTGGACTCAAACTACTAAAATCAGAAATGTTAGTGGAACATTACTACTGATTCAATAATCAGAAATGATTATGAGAGTATTATGAACAATTGTATGCATGCAAACAAATTGGATAACCTAGATGAAATGTATAAGCTCCTACAAACAAAATTTTCCAAGACTAAATCACAAAGACTTAGAACATCTGAATAGATCTATAACTAGTAAGGAGAACAAATCAGTAATAAAAAAAAATCTCTATCAAAGAAAACTTCAGACCTAATGGCTTTACTGGTCAGTTCTACCAAACATTTGAAAATGATTAATATTAATTTGATTCAAACTTATGTAAAATATGAAAAAGAAGGAACACTTTCCAATTCATTTAATAAGACTTGTATTACCTTGATATTAAAACCAGACAAAGACACTACAGAAAAAAACAAGAGTGCAAGAAGAAGTGTAGTCAGGTGTAGGAAGGAAAATAAGCAAAGGCAGCAAGTGGGAACTGTCCCTCCTTAGATAGAGGTAGGGAAGCAGTTGGGGCAGAAGTAGGATAGGAAGTAGGGGAAGTTTTAGGCCTCATAACAGACTTGTCTGCCTGGCCAAAGAGGCAACAGGAATCAGTGGAGATTTAAAATTGGCTTACCACTTCCAGTGAGTATTTATTAATTATCTACTGTATGTCTACCACTTTGCTAGGCATTTGGGGGACCAAATTAATAACAAACCACCTTTGGCATCAGGGAATATACATTCTCACTGGGGACACAGAATATACACACATGTGTGACAGAGATTTTGTTATGTCTCTGACTAAAATGGGAAGGCAACGATTACTCTTAGAGGATCCATGTTGTCAAAAATCATGGTAAATGCTTATAGTGTGCTCACTCTGTGCTAAGGACTATACCAGGACTTTGCATATATTAATTCAATAACAATACTTACTCAAAGCGGATAACATTAATGTCCTTATTTCAAAGATGAGAAAACAGAGACAAGAAGAGTTTAAGTAACCCATTGATTCGACCCAGTGAGTAAATGAAAGAATTATATAAGATAGTCTAGATCCAAAAGCTGTGACAAACTACTACCTTATTGTGCCTCTCAAATAATAGGTTAGACCTACTGAAGCCTGAGATATACCAGGTCTTTAAAGCCTCATTAATTTGTCCATATATATTGTTATTCATTATCCAGTTTGAGGGTGTAGCCCTAGTTTCACCATTGCTGAGCTTGTTCCACTGCCAGAGCAGATATAATCAAATATTATTGTTATTACATGGAATATACTGTAAGGTGACTCAGACCTAAGCTACTTCTTCTAGTAATATTTATACACCTAAACTTCTATAACCATTTTTTAATGGAAGTATTATAATTGCAACCACAGTAGAATAGCTTTGATAGTCTATATAGTGTATACATAATATGTGGAAGAAGCATGGAGCCAGGGGTCAGGGCCATAAGCTAGAATGGAGCCTAAGAAATTTGCCTTCCTGACCCTGTTCTACATGTCAGGGCTCACATTACCTGTGCCCTCTCCCCCTTCCTAGATGACTGAATAAGACAATATGTTATATAACAACTAAAATTAGATTGTTTTTTGGTAACTAATCAATACCTTTTCACTTTATAATCAATAGGAGAAACTGTCTTGATATTGGGGCAAATCTATTATTTGGGTCTGAAACATGTAACAAGTGAATTCAGTCCCCTAGTTCTATGTTATGCTATTAGGGCTTTCTCCATAGAAGTTATTCGCTCTGCCTCTGGAATCCACCTATATTTCTTGTAATAAAGTCTGGATCCTGAACACCCTGTGCAGTCTAAAGAAGGTATTGTAGTCAGAACCAATCATATATTAATGATAAAAGACTCTGGTAGCAATGAGTTGTCCTACACACACACACACACACACCAAGAAAACCAAGAGACTGGGGGCTTGGTATTTATTTCCTTGTACAGAGGATCCTCTGTGAAAAGAAAATCCCTTTTTCAGAGTTGTTTGGAGGCTTCAATAGATACTATGTGTGAAGTGCAATGTACTGAGTAAACATGAGCTACATATAAACCATCAAATGTCAGACAAAGGAAAATAGTATTATTTTTATTTTTCTTCACTGGGGCTCACAATTCTTTGAAGAAAACCAAAACTTCCAGGCTGAACTGGGAAAGTTCTGGGATGCCAAAGTTGGGCTTGTCTAGTGTTTTATTTTTTTCTCCACTACCTTGTTTTGAAAGTGGAAGTACTGGAAATATTGCATAAAAACCCAGACTAGCTGGACTTTAAGGCCTGTTTCTAGACCAGAATTGCTTGGCTCAGGTTAAATAAGACTCCAAATGTTTGAGTGCAGAGGTACAACCAATCTTCAGCAAACTGAAATGTCAAACTGAAAATTTTCAAATTATGTATGGTTTAAGAACCTTGGGTAAATGTCCATTAGCAACTAGAATGCAATTATCAAGCTTGTTTGCAGACCATGTCCAAAAGGTCAGTTTCTGTTTGCCCAGGACGTGGTAGCAATAGAAATGAGGATAATAATTTAGCTTTGTCAGTTTCCTGTTAAAATATTGCTGAAAAATTATTGATTATGTTGGTAATGATTAGGTTGTATTTACTTTATAATAGTTCTTATATATTTGAGTTTTAATAATTAATGGTTAATAATGAATAATTATAATGCATCATTATAAAATTCTATGAATTAATGAATAATTATAATACAATCATTATAATTAGTTATAATTACCATATAATAATTTCGTTGAGCCCCTTTTATGTACCAGTGTTGAGTGCTGTCAATAGAAGTGAATAAAACACAGACCCTTGCACTTTAAAAGGGAGGAAGACAAGTTGGCAGCCAATGGGGACCCAGTATAATGTGTGTGGTCTAGATGCCAGAGTATTACTGCTCCCATAATAGGGGATGCCTTTTTCTTTTAGCATCAGTGATGTGCCACAAGTTATTCAGTGCATGTTCTATATGCTGTTCCTAATCTTTGCACTGTAACCCTGTGTATATTTTACATATAGGGAAACTGAAGCTCAGAGAAGTAAGTGGCAACATTGACATGTGGCTCCAAGTGTGTCTGTTTCCAACTTTTCCCATTTGCCATGCTTGAAGTGTGTTCTTGTGTACCTGTGACTTCCTCTTTTTCTGGAAACCATGGAAAAGCTCGAAGATCCATGAAGAGCTTAGAAGAGGATGTGGATTCCTTTTGCACAGACATACATTTGAGAGTGCATGGGACAATGGGGAGCACTTGTATTTGTTCCTGCAGGAGAAACACCAGGACTTCCAACTGCTGATGCACATGTGGGGGCCGCTTGTTCCAGTAGCTGCCTCCATCCTGCTCAAAGAGTCCACAGGTGACTGCATGTTACACAGATCCATGAATTTTTAATGACTTGGACTTGAAGAGTAGTTTCAGAAGGCGAGCAAAGTACTGTAGTGCTGCTCAGCCTTCCTCTCCCAGTGTAGTTTTCAAGACAATATGGCTGAAATATCAGCTGTCAGATGATGAATATTTTAAAGAAAATTCTATTATTCACCCAAGGTTCACTCAGCTCAGTAATTACAGTAATGAGGACAGTTACCTTTAGGGAAAGGAAGTGAGATCACTCTTGCCTCTTACTGGGGGCTGTTTTGACAGGCATCTGCTCTGAGCACAGGGCTGTGTCTGGGGAAATCACAGCTGCTTGTCATAACCTCACCTGGTAGGAAAACCTCTACCTTACAATGGTTGGGAACTCTAGCTGTAGCAGAGAGCTAGTTGCAAACTATTTTTATTCCCTTGGCTGATTGTTGAGGTAGGAACTATCACTTGAATATTCAATGGTTGAAAAGAAGAAACATCTCTATTCTCCTGCAATGTCCTCTGTGGCCTAAATAGAAAGAAATCAAAAGGAAAAAGAAGAAAAATGAGGCATATCCCCTTTCTCTTCAATACGAATACTCTCCACAGATGCTGGGAGAGGTCTGACCCTGGTAAAGGCAAAGGTAAATGAATAAGTCTTCAAATTATTTCAGACAAGTAGCCAGAGAGAAAAGAGTATGGACTTGAAATTAAATGTATATGAAAAGTGAGCCAGCAGATCTTCATTTTGTTGCTGCCTCTGATCTATTATTACAAGCTGTTGGACTTTTTGCTTGAGTTTGGAATGGGGCTTTAGGCACCCAAGGGAGAAAAAGATCCCCCCCCCGTGCTGCTCCAGGGCAGACAACTTACAGTGTCTGGGGGAGATCAGGGCGCTGTGCACTACCTGGAGATGGTAAGCAGCATATGACACATCTTTACAAAGGAGAAAAATACGAAAACAGTTCTTTCTGCATGGTCTGTGTTAGGAAGTTAGTTTTGCTAGATGTGCAGCTACAGTGGAAGTGCTTGATATATTTCCCCATGCTGTGCTAGCAGGTGATGGAAGTGTGGCTTCAGAGTGACTTAACAAACAGATAAAGGGTGAAGCAGGCACTATCTTCTTCTCTCACCCTGCTGCTGTGCTCCCACTCTCTTCACCACACAAGTTCTCTCTTCCCTCATGTCTGCTAACAGTGCATGTTCACTGGTTGTCCTTAATCCATGCCCTGCTGTCTGTGCAGTGTCATACATCTGCCAGTGGTGATTGTTTGTGAGAGCAGTACTGAAAGGAACTGAGAAGTCAGGCACCCATTGTGGAAGAGGACAAAACATTTTTGATAAAGTTGGGCACGGATATTGTGCTCTCTAGGTAACCACTATGTATTAGGCATATTACAGCTTATTTAATCCCCACTAGAATCCACTTTCTTCATTTTACAAATAAGTTAAATGGGTCTCAGAGAGCTTATGTGGTTTTACCAAAACCACACAGTTTTAAATATTGCAGCTGGGAGTTGAAACCAGGTCAGTGTAACTCCACAACCTGTGCTCCCTTTTTCATATCTCTGGGAGGACAGGAGGTACAAGGAAATAGGTTGGCCTTGCAGCTGGGAAACTCTTGTAAGATTCCTCAGGACATTAGAAATCCTTTCTGACTTGTTTCCTCCTGATCTTGGGTGATAATAACCTGGATCCACATAGTTATTTATGGACTTTCAGGTGGCCAAGCATACCTGAACAGGAAAAGGGTAGTGGAAGAGGCAGTTCCAGCCTCAGATCAACACCCACCCAGAACTAGGGTTGCAGTTGTGATAGTCAGGAGCCTCCTGCAAGTCCTAGCCTATAAAAGCTGGAACAGAGATCCTGGATGATAAAAAAATGCACACAATTTATTTCAAACTCCAAATACAGTAATGTAATAATAGAAACATGGAGGTCTAATTTTCACCTAAAAATACTTTATGCAGTTTCTCCAGCACCATAAAAATGTTTTTGGTCTGTGACACAGTGAAATAATGCATACTGGAAAGGTTCAGTAAATCCACTGGAGAACAAAGTGAACTTTCCTACCATCATTATCCCACCCCAACCAGTGTCTGTGGTGAAGCTTCCAGGAGACAGTGGAGATAGGAATCACCTGGCTTTACCCAGCAGCTCCTTCAATCAGGAAGCTCACATGTTTCATTTCTACAAGAAAAAAAATTCTGAAAAGTAATAACTACTTTTTCCACTTGTAGCAGAGGGAATTGAAACTCTAAAATACTGACTGGTTAGACAAACACAGCACTGTGACTAAGCAATGGGACAGGGATTTGAACACAGACCTGATTCTAAAGCCTGCTTTCTGCTAGTGTTCTGATATCTTTACCCCTCCCAGGGATGCTATTCTGTAGCGTTCTTATTATTTAACCTACGTGTGAAAATGATGCCACCATGTCTAGCTCACAGGGCAACTCTCCACTGGTTAGATTTGTTCTCACCATAGTCAGGGTTCCACTAGACCCCCATTGTCTCAAGGACCTCCACACTTCCTACCCCCATTCAGGTAATTGACATATGTCAGCTATTCATAGGTACCTTGGGTTTCCGTGCCTAAAAAGAGTTTTTCCTTTGAGTCCCTTTATCATGATTCCTTTCCCTGAACCAGAGGTTTTTGTTGTTCTTATGTGGACTCTCCAGTGCTCCTCTTTTGGGTCCTTCCTCCTCTTCACCACACACATCGTATCTAGTTCTAGAGGGCACATCTAGTTCCACAAACCTGATGTGGAGGATCTTGCCTGGAGCATAGGTCACATTTTTCCCCTCATCTTATTTGGGTTAAGAAAGGGGGAATGGTTCTTGGAGTCCAAAGAAGGAATAGAGAAGAAGAGAGATCACCAGACTTCTACTTCCAATTAACCTGCACTGGAACTGACCTAAGCCAAACTTATCATTCTCCAGACAGAGGACTAGCCAAGTATTGTTAGGCTTGAAATGTATTCAATTTTGATATTCTTTTAAGATAAAAAAGTATAACACTATGACTAGTAAATTACCTACAGAACCTGCCTGGTATAAGGCCCATACAAGTGAGGGGCCATGAACTTGACAATTTAACATTACTACAAATCTGCCAGTCTGCATTGGTTTCAGCTGACTTTCAGTAAAGAGCCACCTAGATGTTAAAGGTGGTGGGGGATGGCTACTCCTCACACACTTGATATCAGGTTAGACTTGAACTGTTTTTGTATAGACATATATTAATCTAATATTTCTCCCAAACAGGTACACAACTGTTTATAAACCTATTCTGCAACTCAGTGAAGCATCATTTCTGTGACTTTTAGAGGTTCCAACCACAAATGATCTGTCAAAGCAAGCCCTACACTGAGTGGGGCTGGACTTCACATGTGTCCCTTTGGTGCACCTGCACAGGCCACCTGTTAGTCTTCTCCCACTCCATGTAAGAATGGGATGTTTCAAACCAATTTTTAGTGAATCCACATAGTTTGAATACCTTGAATTTCACCAATAAAATAGAATTTGCAATATTCGTCAAGCTACTTAAAAGTCACTAGCTTTACCAATGGAAACCCATTTTTGACATTCAGTGTGCTCATTAACTAAATGTTAGTTTTTTAAAAAAATATTTTATTTCTTTATTTTTAGAGAGAAGGGAAGGGAGGAAGAAAGGGAGGGAGAGAAACATCAATGTGTGGTTGCCTCATGTGTGCCCTGCACTGGGGATCTGGCCCGCAACCCAGGCATGTGCCCTGACTGGGAATCAAACCAGCAACCCTTTGGTTTGCAGGCCACTACTCAATCGACTGAGCCACACCAACCAGGGCTAAATGTTGGTTTTAAAATATTCAAAAAATGTTTATTACTATGTAGATTATGATAAAATATACACAATATAAAATTGACCATCTTAAGTATTTTTAAGGATATAATTTAGTGGCATTAAGTACATTCATATTGCTGTGCAAATTTCATCACCATCTACTCTGGAGCTCTCTTCGTTCTACAAAACTGAAACTCTGTACCCACTAAACACTAGGTCCCCCTAGCTTCTAGCAACCATAATTCTACTTTCTCTATAAATTTGACTACTCTAAGTATTTTATATAAGTATAATCATATAATATTTATTCTTTTGCGACTTGTCTCTTTTACTAAGGATAATGTTTTCCAGGCTGATTCATGTTGTAGCCAAGATTAGAATTTTCTTACTTTTAAGCTTAAATAATATTTAATTGTATATATACGCTACATTTTGTTATTCATCCTTTGATTGGACACTTGGGCTGCCTGTAACTCTGCTACAATGAACATGGCTGTCAAAATATCTGTTCAAGATCCTACTTCCAAATCTTTTGATTATATACCCAGAAATTGGATTGCTGAATCATATGGTGACTCTAGTTTTAGTTTTTTTAGGAATTGTCATACTGCTTTGAAAATGTCAGTTTTTGATGGTAATAATGATAGCAGAAAAAATCAGCATGTGGCCCCTTTCCAGGACAGTGCTTTTAGATCTCTCTGGCCTGGGCATACTAGAGAGCACATAGGAGCGGACCATTCCTGAACTGAAAACATAAACTCACTGTCTCTGACATGGCATCACAGTACAATGCTGAGATATCATAGCTGGTCATTTACAGATATGTGGCCTTCTGCATTCTCAAATTGAATAGGGAGACTTTTGATGATAGAGATTAAGTCTAATACTTTTTTACTTTTTCCCTTTCCATGTGATACCTACTAATTTAAAAGAGGCAGAGAGGTAGGAAAGAACACTGACTTTGAAACTGAGGATTTGATGTATGAAACATGATTTAATATATGTTTTTTATTTAATAAATAATCTCAGCCCTTTATTCAGTTTCTTCACAGCATGCTCTGTAAGCTTCAGCCCTTTTCCTTAGAAACCATTAACCCCACAAAACAGCCAGAAAAAAATGGTCATGCCTTGACTAAGGTCACAAGGTATGGATTTCTATTAAGCTAAAGATAACCTTTTCAATTCAGTTATATTTCAGCCCCTGAATCTTAAGGTAGAACAATCCTCTGGCTACTTTCCCATGAATCAAACAGATGAATACCAGAAAACACAGAGCAGTCTTCAATATCCAAAGAAATGATTTATTACCTTTACCTCACCTCTGATCAATCACCTCCCAACATGAACCTCAGACCTAATCCATGGTGTTTTGTGATTTTTTCCCTGTACAATATGCCACCTACATACCATCAGAGGGTTCAGGCTTTTGAGCTGGATAGCAACAATCTTATAAAATAGTCAATCATTCTCCACTGCAGTTCTCCATGTCTAGTGTTTGGCTTTACTAGTGCCAGGTGGATGAACTCTTTGTGTTTTGTAAGAGCTCCAAGATGGAGAGCCTGTCTGCTTTTGGTATTGAGTTCTTTTCTTCCTCTGATAAGGGAATCTTGGGCAAGCTCCATTCCTCATCCCTGAAAATGCAAAAGTACCAGACTGACCTTATAGGGATATTGTATGATTCAAATGGGATGACACATGCAACAGCACTTATTTATCTCTTATACATGGGTATTGTCATTCTGTGACTAGTCGTTTCTTAAGAAGGGCAAGATGGGACTTGTTTTTCATTTTTTCAATTACAGTTGACCTTATATATTATTTTATTTAGGTTCAATCATACAGCATAGTGGTTAGACATTTATATTAT
Source organism: Tonatia bakeri (assembly GCA_004024845.1). Taxonomy (NCBI): domain Eukaryota; kingdom Metazoa; phylum Chordata; class Mammalia; order Chiroptera; family Phyllostomidae; genus Tonatia; species Tonatia bakeri. Next base: position 15,011 of record PVIA01010063.1, read on the forward strand.
TTACAAAGTGTTCACCTCAATATGTCTAGTGTCCACTTGGTACCATACATAGTTATCAGACTTTTATTGACTGTATTTTCTATGCTGTACTTTACATCCCCTTGGCTATTTTGTAACTACCAGTTTTTACTTCTTAATCCCTTCACCTTTTTGACCTAGCCTCCCACACTCCCTCCTCTCTGGAAACCATCAGTCTGATCTCTGTATCTATGTTTGTTTCTATTTTCTTTGTTCATTTACTTTGTTCTTTAGATTCCACCCATAAGTAAGATGATATGATATTTATCTTTTTCTGTCTGACTTATTTTACTCAGCATAATAGCCTCTATGTTCATCCATGTTGTTGCAAATAGTAAGATTTATGGCCAAGTAATATTTCATTTTATATATGCACCATATGTTCTTTATCCAATCACACATTTATGGGCAGTTGGGATGCTTCCATAAAATGGGACTTTTTAATCCATGATTTGCATTCAGATAATGCAGCCTTCCAAACACTTGGGACCCATCCCCACAACTAACCCAAAGTAGAAGACAGACTCTTCCAAGAACAGTTTGAAGCAGAACGCCCTATATTTTGTTGTTTATACTTTCTCAAGTTTGATCAGGTTTGAGTGGATGGAGAAGAAAGAAGAGGGGGAGGAAGAAGGAGATAGGTGGAGTCCCCTTTTTTCTTTAGATTTTCAGATGAGTGATTAAATTGCCACTTCAGCCTGTCTCAGCCTCTTTGTGCTTAACCACTTCATCTTACTCTCCAATTAATGGTTCTAATCAGTGACTTAAGCTTGTATTGGATCTAATGACAAAAACCCAAATGCTCAGCCCTGCTTAGCAGGTTGAAACTCACATTGAAGTCTTCTTGGAGGGATGTTTACTAAGATTTTTCTGAAGAGGTAAAAGGTAGGAGACCTCACATTTGTTTTTTAATTAATGCCATCACCAGTTTATTATCCCAAAATGTTATATACAGAAATCCAAAGAAGCCCTTGCACTACATAATAGGAAGAAAACATTCTATTAATAATGGAAAGCATTTTCAAGGAGAGTTCCACAGAGCTCTGATAGGCTTGGCACTTCCTTCAGGTGAAATCTCTCAAAAATCATAACATAAAGTATAGATTTGTCCAAGTCTTTTAATGATAGGTATTAAGAGTCTTATTTTAATGGTATCTTAAGGAAAAACAGGATTTCTGGTCAAGATGGAGGTGTAGGTAGAAATTTTTCACTTCCTCACACAACCAAAAGAAGAATAACAACCAATTTAAAAGTCATAAACAACCAGAACTGCCAGAGAATGAAACTGTGTGAAACCCTGATAACCAAAGAGTTAAAGAAACATTCATCCAGACCAGTAGGAAAGGAAAAGATGGGCATCTGGGCAGCAAGATTGTATGGCAAAGAGGCAGACCACACAGGTGATGCAAGGGCTGGCTGACTAGGGAAATAAAGACTCAAAATGTCTGACCATAAAATCCTGTGGGGGTTGTGAAGGCAGGAGAAACTCCCAGCCTCACAGGTGAGTTCATTGGAAAATGGGGCTACAGCTTCATTATTCTCTCTCCATCCCCTACCCTACAGACAGTTCTGTAGCAAAAAGAATGGCCCTGCCTTGGCAAATACTTAAGGTTCTTATAACATAACAAGTGTGCCAAGGCAAAGACATATAGCCCAGATGAAAGAACAGATCAAAACTCCAGAGAAAGAGCTAAGGGACAAGGAGATAGACAATTTATCTGATGCAGAGTTCAAAACATGGGTAATTAGGATGCTCATAGAACTGATTGAGCTCAGTCACAAGATGAAGGAAGAAACAAAGGCTATACAAAGTGAACAAAGGAAAATATACAGGAGGGGAAGGGAAGTGAAGGGAAAAAACAGTGAAGGGAAGAAACCAAGGAGTCAAATGAATGATTTGGAAAAAAGGAAGAAATAAACATTCAAGTGGAACAGAATTAAGAAACAAGAATTCAAAAAATAAGAAGGGGCTTAGGAACCTCTGGGACAACTTTAAGCAATCCAATATCTGAATCATAGGGATGCCAGAAGGAGAAGAGAAAGAGCAAGAAATTGAAAACTTATTTGAGCAAATAACAAAGGAGAACTTCCCCAATCTGGTGAAGAAAATAGACTTCTAGGAAGACTAGCAAGCTCAGAGAGTCCCAAAGAAGTTGGATGCATGGAAGCACACACCAAGGCACATCATAATTACCCAAGATTAAAGATAAAGGGAGAATCTTAAAAGCAGCAAAAGGAAAGGAGTTACCTATAAAGGAGTTCCCATAAGACTATCAGCTGATTTCTCAAAAGAAATCTTACAGGGAAGAAGAGGCTGGAAAGAAGTATTTGAATTCGAGGCTTCCGGCCAAGATGGAGGCATAGGTGGATGCATTGTACCTCCATGCACAACCAAGATAGGAACAACAATTTAGAAGCAGAATAACATCCAGAACTGACAGAAAATTGATTTAAATGGAAGTCGGACAACCAAGAAGTTGAAATAGACCTGTCCATCCAGACCTGTAGGAGGGGCGGAGTCGGGCAGCTGGGCATGGGTCACAGTGCGAAGAGCAGAGTTGGGACCGGGTGCAGAAGGCATCTGAAGGTGTGTAAGGCATCTGGGGAGTGCAAGACCGCAGCGAGTGGACCCTGAGTGAGCTTGCGGCAGCTGGCAGGCCCCGGCAGAGGGGTGGCACCCAGCAGACCCAGTGAGGCAGCGATTGTAAAGCAAGGCAGTGCGTGCAACTCAGGATCCCAGCACTGGGAAATAGAGCCTTGGGACACTGATCATGGACACCTGTGGAAGTTGAGGTGCAGGGAGAGACACCCAGCCTCACAGGAGAGGTCCTTGGAAGGTCCCACAGCGTGCACAAGCCCACCCACATGGGAATTGGCACCAGGGGGGGCCCAGTTTTCTTGGGGGAGGTGGCAGAAGGGACTGAGGTCCCTCGGAGAACAGAGCAACCACCACCATTCCCTCTCGACCCCGCCCCCACATACAAAGTCACAACCCAGCAACTGGGGTGCCCCGCCCTGGTGAACACCTAAGGCTCCACCCCCTACTGTAACAGGCAGGATCAGACCAAAAAAAAAAAAAAAAGAGAGAGAGAGAGATGGCTCAAATAGAAGAACAAATCAAAGCCCTAGAACTCATCCTTTTAAGTGACCGAGAAATAGCCAACCTATCAGATGCACAGTTCAAAACACTGGTGGTCAGGAAGCTCACAGAATTGGTTGATTTTGGTCACAAATTAGATGAACAAATGCAGGCTACAATAAGAGAAATGAAGGAAAATTCACAGGGAATCAATAGTGATGGGAAGGAAACTGGGACTCAAAACAATAGAGTGGACCAGAAGGAAGAAAGAAACAACCAAACAGGAAAGAATGGAGAAATAAGAATTCAAAAAAATGAGGAGAAGCTTAGGAACCTCCAGGACATCTTTAAATGTTCCAACATCTGAATTATAGGTTTACCAGAAGGGGAAGAGGAAGAGCAAGATATTGAAAACTTATTTGAAAACATAATGAAGGAGAACTTCCCCATTCTGGCAAAGGAAATAGACTTCCAGGAAGTCCAGGAAGCTCACATAGTCCCAAAGAAATTGGACCCAAGAAGGAACACACCAAGGCACATCATAATTACATTAGTCAAGGTGAAAATGAAGGAGAGAATCCTAGAAGCAGCAAGAGACAAGGAGACAGTAACCTACAAAGGAGTTCCCATCAGAATGTCAGCTGATTTCTCAAAAGAGACTTTACAGGCAAGAAGGGGCTGGAAAGAAGTATTCCAAGTCATGAAAGGCAAGGACCTACATCCAAGATTGATCTATCCAGCAAAGCTTTCATTTAGAATGGAAGGGCAGATAAAGCGTTTCTCTGATAAGGTCAAGTTAAAGGAGTTCATCATCACCAAGCCCTTATTATATGAAATGTTAAAGGGACTTATCTAAGAAGATTAAAAAATATGAACAGTAAAATGACAGCAAACTCACAATTATTAACAATCACACCTAAAACAAAACCAAAAGAAACTAAGCAAATAACTAGAACAGGAGCAGAACCACAGAAATGGAGATCATATGGAGGGTTAGCAACAGAGGAGTGGGGTGGGGAGAGAGGGGGTAAAGGTACAGAGAATAAGTAGCATAGATGGTAGGTAGAAAATAGACAGGGGGAGGGCAAGAATAGTATGGAAAATGTAGAAGCTAAAGAACTTATGACACATGAACTAAAGGGGGGGAATGTGGGTGGGAGAGGGTGTGCAGTGTGGAGGGGAGTGAAGGGGCGAATGGGACAACTGTAATAGCATAATCAATAAAATATATTTTTAAAAAAGAAGTCACACAATCAAAAAAAAAAGAGAGAAGTATTTGAATTCATGAAAAGCAAGGACCTACCTCAAAGATTACTCTATGCAGCAAAGCTATCATTTAGAATGGAAGGGCAGATAAAGTGCTTCCCAAATAAGGCCCAGTTAAAGCAGTTCTTCATCATCAAGTCCTTTTTATATGAAATGTGCAAGGGACTTATCTAAGAAAAAGAAGATAAAAAAACTATGAACAGTAGTCCTGGCTGATGTGGGTCAGTGGATTGGGTGCCAGCCTGCATACCAAAGTTTCACTTGTTCGATTACCAGGTAGGGCAAATGCCTGGGTTGTGGACCAGGTCCCCAGTAAGGGGTGCATGTGAGGCAACCATACATTGATCTTTTTCTCCTTCTCTTTCTCCCTCTCTTCCCCCTGTCTACAAATAAATAAATAAAATCTTAAAAATAAACTGAACAGTAAAATGACAAGAAACTCACAAATGTCAGCAACTGAACTTAAAAAACAAAAACTAACTAAACAACTAGAACAGGATCAGAGTCACAGAGATGGAGATCTCATGGTGGGTTACCAGTGAGGAGGAGGGGGGAGAATAGAGGGGAAAATACAGGGAATAAGAAGCATAATTAGTAGGCTTAAAATTTACAGGGGGAGGTTAAGAATAGCATAGGAAACAGAGAAACCAAAGAACTTATATGCACAACCCATGGACATGAACTAAGGGTGCAGGGGGAATGCTGGAGGAAAAGTGATGCAGGGTGGAGAAGTAATAAAGGGGGGAAGTTGGGGCAACTGTAATAGCATAATCAATAAAATATACTTTGAAAAAGGAAAAACAAAACAAAAAAATCTCTTATCTGGGCCATAAAATAAATCATTTTGATTCAACTACAATGTTAAAAACTGTTAGCTTTTTTAAAATTAGGCTTCCTGCTTTAGCCTATTTATAGACTTGAAAACGATTCTGTGAAAAACATTATTCTAGGGCTTTGTTTTTGTTTTTTCACAAGTTTCTCTTGAAAACTTGATCAGGGAGAAGTAAAGGATGATTTTGTTTTGTTTGACATGTCACATTGAAATTCTAAGCCAGAGAGAGTACCATGGCTGAATATCTTCCAACCATTTGCCATAGTGAGTATTAACTCTCAGTCATGACGTGGAGATCCGGGAGCTCCTTCCCCTGTAAACTGGTTTGTTTCCTTTGGATTTATTGTATTAACCTACTGAAATGTGCTGACTGGTGCACCCCATCTTTAACCCCTGTCCTGACTGTAAAATGTGTCTCTAGGATTTGCCAAGATAATGCAACCTGATCTTCACATCCATGGGAAGCAATGCCTGAGTGCTAGCTACTATTTACATTATTTATATTGCTATTCCTTCAGAAGAGATTTCTCTAGATATATACTTGCATTTTTGTATATACTGGCTTGACAAACCAGTGGCTTCTTTGAGTTTCTTAATTGTGAGTCCTCCCTTGTTTGGGCAGATTTTCAAATAGCCTTGAAGCAAAGAGGGTAGTGTGGCAGACAGTCAGGACAGAACCCAACTGGAACCCTTTCTTTGCTCGGAGTGATGTGTTTTGACATACATCATCCTATGTGCTCACCATAACCTCCATAGGAGGTTGACAGGGAAGGTGTGTTTTTTACCATTTCAATTGTTATAGACCTAATATTTGTGTCCCCCCAATTTATATGTTGAACCTTATCATGCAGTGTGATGACATTAAGAAGTGGGATCATTGGAGATGTAATCAAGAGTAGATGAGGTCATAAGGATGGAGCTCATGAATTGGATTAGGGGCCTTATAATAGTCACAAGAGAGCTTGCTTTTTCTCTCTGCTCTCAGCCATGTGAGCATATAATGGTAAGTCAGCTGTCTGCAAGCAGAAGAGACCCTCATCAGAACATGACCCTCTGACACCCTAATTTCAGACTTTCTTCAACTGGGAGAAATAAATTTGGTTTGTTTATAAACCATCTAGTTTGTAGTATTTTATTGTGGCAGCCTGAACTAAGACATCAATTTCTACAGATGCAGAAGTTGCTGTAGGTCAAATAGCTAGCAAATGGCAAACCAAGCTTTGAATGAGGACAGTTCCTCAGTCCTGGTCTAGGACTCCTTTGAGGATATGACAATGACTCTTAGAAACTAGTGTTAGAAGATCTAAGGAACAAATGATTGATGTGAAATCAGCAGACCCATATTTGAATTCAGGTCTGCTTACTTACTGCTCCTAACACCTGAGCATTTAAACACTTTTGAGTCCCTGCTCCTTTTCTGTCATGTAGGAATATACTATTCCTATTGCATAGGATTGCTGGAAGTATCCGAAGAGAACTTGTAAAGATTACTCAATTCTTCCAAAGAAAGGCACAAGGACATTAAAAGTTTTTAAGTTAGCTACCTTTTATATCTGACAAGTTCATTAATTAAACATTCTTCATGCAAGAAGTTGGTCTAGAAAGATGGAGGGGCTAGAGCCTGGTGCAAGAGCTCCTTGAATGCTGCTGTTGTGGTCCTTGTCATTACAACAATAAATGAGAGCAGAACCTGAATAAAGAGAATGAGAAAACTTCCCATAATATGTGGTAGTTCCTCTATTTGTAAATGAATGGGTAGAATAATTTGAAAAATCACAGCTTCTTTCTTAGAAGGTGAATTCCCTGATTTACCAACAAATATTTAATGATTATGCAACAGATTGAGAGAGAGTGAAAATGGAGGCAAGATAGGTAGGAGTGGAGTCCACTTCCCCATGTGGACTGGTGGAACACCTAGCCAGTCTTCTGAGGAACAGAGTGAACAGCCAATGGCATCCCAGCATGTATGAAGGTTGGAGGGCAAAATTGTAGACAACACTGAAAAATCAGATGGTAAGGAGATTGTTTTGGTACTATAACAGAGGTGGCAAACACAAGGCCCACGGGCCAAATCCAGCCCTCCACCTTGTCTTATCCAGTCCAGCACCTTGTTTCTACCTAGTGGCAGTACCGAGCTCTCGCTTAACTGTCATGGAGTAGTTACATTTATACAGTCCTAAAATTATACTCAGCCCTTTAAAGGCAACTGCAAGGCTGATGAGGCCCCCAGTGAAAATGAGTTTGATACCACTGGATTGTAAGGTCCCTGGGACCAGAGTTGGAATCAGGGCAGCTGCAGCCCCAGGCTCAGCCCCTGCCAGGTCTGCCTCAGGATTCTTAGAAGACAGCCAGGTTAACGGCTCCCTCTTCTGCCAAACAGGGAGGTTTGAGTGGCACCAGGATGGACCTGGATGCTTGAAGTCTCTGGGGGAGTAAAGATGAAGTGGCAAACACATAGGGGTGGTGTTTACCTGCTGAGACTCTGGATGCCAACTGCGCCATTACCAGAGAAATCAGGGAGATGTGTGATGCCTGGAGAAGGCAGAAGAGTTGGGCTGTGATGAACCCTGATCTGGATAGTCTGTAGTATGGTTGGAAAGCTGGGCTGGGTGAGAGGCTGTGTGCTTGTTAGGAGCAGCAGGTTTGAACAGGAGGGATTTGTTTTTTTTTTTTTAAAAGGCTCTCGGTGACTGTTTAGGGAATTCTCCCACAGTGGCAGCCTCTGACTCCCTGGCTGCACCGCTGCAGCCACCACAGCCTCTGCCATGGCCCACCGCTGCTGCCGCAACCTCAGCCACACCCCTACCCTCTCCCCAGCCCCAGTGAAGAGGGTGCCAGCCCATACTCAAGACCCTGTGTGGCATGCCCAACCTGGCCACCAATGCCCCAACAGTGTGTGCCTGACCCTGCCTCTGCAGTGGATGTGTCCCCTACACCTGCTGCCATTGCATCAGATGCATGTGCTTGCATTTACTGTGGCAATAGGATATTGCACCCACCCTGCATGGCCAGACTAGCTCACTAAGAGGAAGAAGGAAGTACCCCCTCAGAGGACAGCAGCAGGGCCCAAGGAGTTAGCAGTCCCCAGGAAGACTTAACACAGTGGGGGGCTGAACTACCCTAAAGAGACTTTCAGAGTGCCTAGCACCTAGAACAGCAAAGAGCAAGAAGGTGATGTGTGAGTTTCCCCTAACTGGTGCACCTCAAGGATGGCACAACTGGTGAATTGGAGGTGCTGGCCTGGCACAGAAGGGCAGCAAGGGCTCAACAGCAGACTGAGGAAATGTGCTGGAAGCTGGGTAACTGTGAAGAGTGCAGCCCAGACATGGCCCCCATCCTCACAAAACCATAGGAAGGGAGAAAAACAAAACCCATCTCCCTCAGCCTACTGCACCCAGGAAGACCAGGAGAAATTGCTTGACCTGTTTAAAGCCAGCAGGAGGCTTTTTTTCTCTTTTCTATCCCACAAGTGAGACAATAAGACCTAGTGCTGTGAAAGGACCAGAGTCAGAACCAAAGAAGTATCATCCCAACAACTGAGAACCGGAGACAAAATTCACTTTGCTACTCTAGAGAACCTGCAAGTTATTGTTTACTTGTATTATTATTTTTCATTATGTTTACTTTTATTTTATTAGTATTTTTTATTTGTCTTCTTTCTGTTAATTTTTTTTTGTTTTATGTGTTTAATTGCACTATTTGGTTTTCCATCTTTCTCTTTCATGGTGTATTTTTAATTTTCCTTCGTTCACTTCACTTGTGTTTCAATAGCACACTACTCTAGGTTGTGTACTTACTATTCTTGTTATTCAAATCACATAGATTCTGTCATAATATTGTTGTTCCAGTTTTATTGTAAATAATTCTTGTTCCATACAATGACAAATACTACACAGCACCCCTCTCAGATTTTAGCTCATTTCATTTTCTTCTACAGCTTTATTACTATTGTGGTTAACTTTATTCTCTCATACACTATGCCTATTTTCTATCCTTTACTCTCACTATATCTCATAACTGACCTCTCACAAGCTCACTGTTTTCTGGATTCAACTCACAATACTTCCTCCCTCTAACAAGAGTCTTATATTTTCTTCACCCTTTCTAAAAAGTGGCTACTTGGGTGAAATATCATGGTTAACACTACACTTATCCAAAGGATCTCCTCTCTCTTCTCAACAGTATCAACAGGTTGATACTTTAAAGCCAATAGAATACACTCTTGCTGCCTTAATCTATGTTGCCTTCTCCCTCCAATTGATCACTTTAAATAGTAGGTGGAAGCTATGAACACAAGTATAACTGCTGGAAGAGAGAACACACCAACAAATTAACCACCAACAGATAATAAAGGAAGATGGTGAAGAAGTTAGAGGAAACCACACTAAACCCAACCCAGGACCAATCTGGGATTACAACTAAATGGTAGAGAAATTACCTGGAAGAAACAACTAAACAGTAGCAAGAAACAAACCTCAAAACCTTGGATAGACAGAAGAACCAGCTGTGACACAACCTGTCTGCACCTGCACAACAGCATACAAGATGTAGTAGGTGGAGTGACCCTCAGTTAACCAGCTGGAGGGAAGGACCCACCAAGAAAAGACCCAAGAACAATCAAAACCCAAATCCATGCAGAGAACCAACATAAATGACAATCCAAGAGCAGCAAGTTCAGGAGATCAAGAAGCCTGTACCACTGAATCTCACAGGTCTCCTACTGTAGAAGTTCACACCACAAACCCATGGAGTCAGAACAGATCAATTTAAGAAGCAGAGTCTAACAAGAAGAGTCTCACAAACAATTGGAAGACAAACAAAGAAATCCCAAAGGAAAGGAAAGGAGGAAGCTTCAGAAAAAAATGTTAAATGAAATAGAGGAAAGTCAACTATCAGATATTGACTTCAAAGCAATGGTTATAAGGAAGCTCAATGAGCTCACAGAGAATTATGGAAAAAACTACAGGGAAATTATGATGAAGTCACTAAAAACTATATTGACATGAAAAAAGAAATAGCAATCCACAAGGGCCAAGAGGAAATGAAGAATACAATTTCTAAATTGAAGAATACAGTAGAAGGAATCAAAAGCAAGCTAGATGAAGCAGAGGATCAAATCAGTGAGCTGGAGGACAATGTAGAAAAAGAACACCCAGAAAGAACAAGAAAAGGAAAAAATACTCAGAAAGAATGAAGACGGGTTAAGGGAACTTCAGGACAACACAAAACATTATAATATACATATATTAGGGATACCAGAAGGAGAAGAAGAGCAAGGGATAGAAAATCTTTGTGAGGAAATAATGATGGAAAACTTCCCTAATTTCATGAGAAAAAAAGTCACACAAATCCAGGAAATACAGAGAATCTCAATCAAGAGGAACTCAAAGAGGCCCAATACAAGACACATCATAATTAAAATGACAAAATTCCAAGACAATGAGAGAATCTTCAAGGCAGTAAGGGAGAAACAGGAAGTAACATACAAGGGAGCCCCGATAAGGCTAGCAGCTGACTTATCAATGGAAACACTCCAAGCCAGAAGAGAATGGCAAGAAATATTCCAAGTAATGAGAACCAGAGGTCTGCAAACAAGGCTACTTTACCCAGCAAGGCTCTCAATCAAGATACAAGGCCAAATAAGAAGCTTCCCAGACAAATGAAGTCTAAAAGAATACACCTCCACTAAACCAGCTCTGCAAGAGATGTTAAAGGGACTGCTTTAAGAAAAGGAAAGAAAAGAGTGATACAGAGAGGAACACAGGTACAAAAAAAAAATGGCAATGAATAAGTACCTGTCAATAATAACCTTAAACCTAAATGGATTAAATTCTCCAATCAAAAGATATAGAATAGTTGAATGGATGGAAAATCATGACCTACACATATGCTCCTACAAGAGATCCACCTCAAAAGAAATGACCTACACAGACAAAAAGCAAATGACTAGAAACAAATATTCTAAGCAAATAGGGGGAAAAAAGGCAGGGTAGCAATATTCATATCAGAAAAAAATAGACTAAAAAAAAGCCACAAAAGAGACCCAGAATGTCACTTCATAATACTCTAGGGAAGAATCCATCAAGAAGACATAAACATTAAAAAATATAACCAGAGACATTGAAAATAAGAACAATCTGACAGTAACCAGAGGGGAGGGGGGAGGGGTTAATGGGGGGGAAGGGTTTTCAGGAAGAACTATAAAGGACACATGGACAAAACCAAGTGTGAGGGTGGAAGCAGGCTGGGAGGTGGGTTTGACTAGGGTGGAGGGGAGTGGTGGGGAAAATGCAGACAACTATAATTGAACAACAATAAAATAATTTTTGAAAAAGAAGACATAAACCTTATGAATATATATATACACCCAACATAGGAGCACCCAAATACATAAGGAAAACCTTGGAGGACTTCAAGAAAGATATTGATAGCAACACAATTATAGTAGGTGATTTCAATACCCCACTGTCAAAAATGGATAGATCTTCCAAACAAAATATCAACAAAGATATTGTAGATTGAACACTGTCCTAGATTAAATGAATTTAACTTATATATATAGAGAGCCTTTCATGCCAAACAAGAAAAGTACACATTCTTTTCAAATGCACATGGAATATTTTCAAAGATAGACCACATGATATGTCACAAAACAAACCTCAACAAATTCAAGAAAATTGAAATCATATAATGCATTTTTTCTGACCACAAGGGACAGAAACTAAAAACCAACTTCAAGGAAAAAAAATCAAACTCATGGAGATTGAATAGCATACCATTAAACAAGGAGTGGGTCAAGAATGAGATCAAGAAAGACATAAAAAAATTCTAGAAACAAGTTAAAATGAACTCACCACTATTCAAAAGTTATGGGATGCAGTGAAGGCAGTCCTGAGAGTGGAGTTTATAGTGATACAGACCTAACTAAAAAGAGAAAAACATTTCAAATAAACAACTTAAACCTACATCTAGCAGAACACAAAGAACAACAACAAAGTAAGTTCAGAGAAAGTAGAAGGAAGGAAATACCCAAGATTGGAGCAGAATTAAATGACATAGAGAGAAAAGGCACAAATATAAGGATCAATAAATCCAGGAGCTGGTTCTTTGGAAGGATAAAAAAAAATCAACAAACCTTTAAGCAGGCTCATCAAGAAAAAAAGAGAGAGGACCCAAATAAACACACTTAGAAATGAAAGAGGAGAGTTTACGACTTATGCCACAGAAATATAAAAGACTGTAAGAAATTACTATGAAGAACTATATACCAAGAAATCTGAAGATGTAGGTGAAATGAACAAATTTCTAGAAAAATATAATGTTCCAAAACTCAATGAAGAAGAACCAGAAAGCCTGAACAGACCAATAACAGCTGATGAAATTGAAGCACTAGTCAAAAAGCTTCTGAAACACAAAAACCATGGAAAGATGGTTTCAAAGGAGAATTCTACAAAATATTTATGGAAGAGCTAACCCCTATCTTTCACAGACTATTCCCAAAAATCCAAGAAGATGGAAGACTCCCAAACTGTTTTTATGAAGCCAGCATCACCCTAATATCCAAGCCAGATAAGATCAAAAAAAGAAAGAAAACTTCAGGTCAATTTCACTGATGAACATAGATGCTAAAATCTTCAGCAAAATATTGGCAAACCACATCCAGCAATACATTAAAAACATCATATACCATGACCAGATGGGATTCATCCTAGGGATGCGAGGATGGTACAATATTCACTAATCAATAAACGTAATACATCACATAAACAAAAGAAAAGACAAAAATAACAATACCATGTCAATAGATGCAGAATAAGCATTTGATAAAGTATAGCACACATTTATGAGTAAAACACTCAGCAAAGTAGGAATAGAGGGAGCATTCCTCAACATAATGGCCATATACCAGAAACCTACAGCCAAAATCATATTCAATGGGCCAAAACCAAGAGCTTTATCATAAGATCAAGAACAAGACAAGGATGGCCACTTTCACCACTCTTATTCAACATAGTATTGTAAGACCTAGCCACAGCAATCAGACAAGAAAAAGAAATAAAAGGCATCCTAATTGGGAAAGAGGAAGAGAAACTGTCATTATTTTTAGATGACAGGATAGTGTAGAGAGAAAATCCTATGGACTTTATGAAAAACTACCTAACCTAATTAAGTGAATTGGCAAAACAGCAGGATGCAAAGTCAATATTCAGAAATCAAAGGCATTTTTGTACACCAGCAATGGAATATCAGAAATAAAAATAGGGGAAAAAAGTCCCATTTGATATAGCAACAAGAAAAATAAAATACTTAGGAATAAACCTAACAAATGAGGTAAAAGACCTATACTCAGAACACTACATAACACTGAAGGAAGAAATTAAGGAAGTATGTATCATGCTCATGGGTTGGAAGAATTAACATCATCAAAATGTCCATACTCCATAAAGCAATTTATAAATTCAATGCAATGCTTATTAAAGTACCAATGACATATTTCACAGATATAGAACAAACATTTCAAAACTTTATATGGAACCATAAACAATCCCAAATAGCCGCAGCAATTTTGAGGAAGGAGAACCAAGTAGGAGGGATGACAATACCTGATTTGAAACTGTATTACAAGGTTGCTGTAATCCAAACAATTTGGTAGTGGCATAAGAAAAGATGCGTAGACAACTGGAATAGAATAGAAAGCCTAGAAATAAACCCAACTCTATGGTCAATTAATATTTGACAAAGGGGAAAGAAAGATAAAATGGAGTAAATATAGCCTCTTCAAGAAGTGGTGTTGGGAGAGCTGGACAGCTACATGCAAAATAATGAATCTTGATTACAAAATTACACCATACACAAAAACTTGAGGGGATAAGAGATTTAAATATAAGTCATGACACCATAAAAGTCCTAGAGGAAAACATTGGCAGGAAAATCTCAGACATTCCATGCAGCAACATCTTCACTGATATGTCCCCTAGAGCAAGGGAAATAAAGGAAAGAATAAACAAATGGGAACTCATCAAATTGAAAACCTTGTTCATGGCTAAAGAAAATAGCATTAAAATTAAAAGAGAACCAGCTGTATGGTTAAACATTTTCTAATGATACCTCAGACAAGGGCTTGGTCTCCAAAATATATAGGAAACACATATGACTCCACTCCAGGAAGACAAACAACCCAATTTAAATAAGGGCCAAAGAATTGAACAGACACTTGTTCAAGGAAGACATGCAGAGGGCCAAGAAACATACAAAAAGATGCTCAGCATCACTAGCCATCAGAGAGATGCAAATTAAAACCACAATGAGATACCACCTCACATTATTGCGAATGGCCGTAATAAACAAAGCAACAAACAACAACTGCTTGAAAGGATGCGGAGAAAACAGAACCCTGGTGCATTGTTGGTGGGATAGCAGATTGGTGCAGCTGCTGTGGAAAACAATATGGGATTTCCTAAAAAAATTAAAAATGGAACTGCCTTTTGACCCAGCAATTCCACTGCTGGTATTATATCCTAACAACCCTGAAACACTAATACAAAAGAACCTATGTACCCCAATGCTCATAGAAATGCAATTTACAATACCCAACTGTTGGAAGTAACCTAAGTAGTCTTCAGTAAATGAATGGATCAAAATCTATGGTATATTTACACAGAAATTCTACACAGCAGAGAGAAAGAATGAGCTCCTAACTTTGAGACAGCATGGATGGAACTGGAGAGCATTATGCTAAGTGAAATAAGAGAGGCAATGAGGGACAAATACCATATGATCTAACTTTTAACTGGAACATAATGAACAAAAGAAAAATGCAAACAAAATGCAACTGAAGACATCTAAATTAAGAAAAAATCTAACAATAGCCAGAGGGGAGGGGCTAGGGCACAGTTGGGGAGAAGGGTTATAGTAGTTCCACAATGATGGAACTACTATAAAGGACATATGGATGAAAACAAGGGGAGGGTGGTAGCAAGGGAGGGAGGTGGGTTTGGCTGGGGTGGGGGGAAATGCAGACAATTGAAGAACAATAAAGTAATTTTTTTAAAAGATGTTTTTAATAAAACAAGTTATGTTATTTCCAAAGACATTTTAAAATATATTTTATTGATTATGCTATCATAGTTCTCCCATTTCCGTCTTAATTCCCCTCCACCCTGCACACTGTCTCCCCCCCTTTAATTTGTGTACATGTGTCATAAGTTATTTAGCTTCTAAATTTCCCATACTATTCTTGCCCTCTCCCTGTATATTTTCTACCTACCATCTATGCTACTTATTCTCTGTACCTTTTCGCCCTCTCTCCTCCTCTCACTCCCCTGTTGCTAACCCTCCATGTGATCTCCATTTCTGTGGTTCTGTTCCTGTTTTAGTTGTTTGCTTAGCTTTCTTTTTGTTTGTTTTTGTTTGTGTTTTAGGTGCAGTGGTTAATAATTGTGAGTTTGCTGTCATTTTACTGTACATGTTTTTTATCTTTTTTTTCTTAGAGAAGTCCCTTTAACATTTCATATAATGAGGGCTTGGTGATGATGAACTCCTTTAACTTGGCTTTAACCAAGAAGCACTTTATCTCCCCTTCCATTCTAAATAATAGCTTTGCTGGATAGAGTAATCTTGGATGTAGGTCCTTGCCTTTCATGACTTGGAATATTCTTTTCAGCCCCTTCTTGCTTGCAAGGTCTCTTTTGAGAAATAAGCTGACAGTTCAATGGGAACTCCTTTGTAGGTAACTGTCTCCTTTTCTCTTGCTGCTTCTAGGATACTCTCCTTAATTTTAATTTTGGGTAATGTAATTATGATTTACCTTGGTGTGTTCCCCCATGGGTCCAACTTCTTTGGGACTCTCTGAGATCCCTGGACTTCCTGGAAGTCTATTTCCTTTGACAGATTGGGGAAGTTCTCCTTTATTATTTGTTCACATAACTTTTCCACTTGTTGCTCTTCCTCTTCCCCTTCTGGTACTCCTATAATTCGGATGCTGGAATGTTTAAACATGTCCTGGAGTTTCCTAAGCCTCTCCTTATTTTTAAAAAAATTCTTATTTCTTCCTTTTCTATTTGATTTTCTTCCTTCTGGTCCACTCCATTGATTTGAGTCCCAGTTTTCTTCCCATCCCTATTGATTCCCTGTGCACTTTCCTTCATTTCACTTAGCATAACTTTCATTTTTTAATCTAATTTGTGACCAAATTCAACCAATTCTGTGAGCATCCTGATCACCAGTGCTTTGAACTGTGCATCTGATAGGTTGGCAATGTCTTCATCGCTTAGTTGTATTTGCTGTGGAGCTTTGATTTGTTCTTCTGTTTGAGCCTTTTTTTTTTTTTTTTTGGTTTTGTCGCTCTTGTTACATAGTGAGAGGCGGAGCCTTAGGTGTTCACCAGGGTGGGGTAACCCAGTTGCTGGGTTGTGATGCTGTATGTGAGGGTGGGGTCCAAGAGAGAACAATGGCGCTTGCTCTGCTCTCTGTTGGATTTCAGTCCCTTCACTTTTCTCAAGCAAACTGGGCCTTTCTGGTGCTGATTCCCATGTGGGTGGGCTTGTGTACATTCTAGGACCCTGTGGGTCTCTCCAATGAACTCTCCTGTGAGGCTGGGAGTCTCTCCCTGTGCCTCAACACCCACAGGTGTTTTCAATTGGTGTTTTGAGGCTTTATTTTCCAGTGCTGGGACCCTGAGTTCTGAGGTCTGTCTTGCTCCCCGGTTTTGCCTGGTTTATCTGCGTGTGAATATGGGACTGCTCAATCAGCCAGCCGCCTTGTGCATAATGCCTTGCTTCACAATTGCCACCTCGCTGGGTCTTCCCATTGCCACCCCTCGCCTGGGGTCTGCCAGCCACTGCCTGCATGTCCAGGGTCCACCTGCTGCTGTCTTGCACACCCGGGGTGTGCCAGCTGCTGCCATGCATGCTCAGTACCACCACTTTTTGTGCCATGACCCCTCTTCACTGCCCGACTCTGCCCCGACTCCGTCCTGCCTACTGGTCCGGATGAATGTGTCTATTTTAACTCCTTGGTTGTCGGACTTCCATATAGTTCAATTTTATGCCAGTTCTTCTTGTTATTTTATTTCTAAATTATTATTGTCTTTATTTTGGTTGTGCTAGGAGGCACTGTGTGTCTACCTATGCCTCCATCTTGGCTGGAAGTCTTTGTTTTCAGGTTATATAAATAGATTTAAAAAAGCATTTGATAAAATGAAGCACCCATTTATAATAAAAACACTGAGAAAAATGAGAACAGGAAGAGCATTCCTGAACATAATAAAGACCACATACAAAACACCTACTGCCAGCATCATACTAAATAGACAAAAACTAAAATGATTTCCCTTATTCAGGAACAAGACAAGAGTATCTGCTACCACCACCCTTATTCGACACAGTACTGGAAGTCGTAACCACAATGATGAGACAAGAAAAAGAAATAAAAGGCATCAAAATTGAAAAATAAGAAGTAGAACTGTCATTTTTCACAGATGACATGATACCATTGATAGAAAACCCTATAGGTTCTACCAAAAAAACTACTAGACCTAAAAAATGAATTTGGCAAAGTAGCAAGATACAATGTCAATATTCATAAATGAATGGCATTTTTATATACCAATAATGAACTATGAGAAAGAGAAACTAAGAAAACCATTTCATTTACTATAGCAACTAAAAAATAATAAAGTATTTAGGAATAAATTTAACCAAGAAGGTTAAAAAAAACAGTACTTGAAAAACTATAGAACACTGAAGAAATAAATTGAGGAAGACACAAGTAAATGGAAGCATATATTGTGTTAACTGATTGGGAGAATTAACATCATTAAAATTTTAAGCCCATACTACCCAAGGCAATCTATAGATTTAACATAATTATTTTTATTTTTTTAAATTTTTATTGATGTTGGATTAAAGTTGTCTCTATTTTCCCACCACTACTTTCCCCCTCCCTACCCACATCCACCTCCCACCCTCAATCCCAACCCCCCTTTCCCCCATCCATGGGTCCCTAATTCATGTTCATTTATGTCTCTTTCCCTTCCTTCCCACGATATTTCCTTCACCACTCCCCTCTGGTTATTGTCAGTTTGTTGTTGATTTCAGTGTCTCTGGCTATATTTTGCTTGCTGGTTTACTTTGTTGATTAGGTTCCACTTATAGGTGAGATCACATGGTATTTGTCTTTCATTGTCTGACTTACTTTACTTAGCATAATACTTTCTAGTTCCATCCATGTTGTCATGAAGGGTAGAAGCTCCTTCTTTCTTTCTGCTGTGTAGTTTTCCATTGTGTAAATGTAGCATAGTTTATTGATCCACTCATTTACCTATGGGCACATAGGCTGCTTCCAGCTTGGCTATTGTAAATTGTCCTGCTATGAATGTTGGGGTGCCTAGGTTCTTTTGAATTAGTGTTTCAGGATTCTTAGGGTATAAACTCAGCAGTGGAATTGCTGGGTCAAAAGGCAATTCCATTTTTATTTTTCTGAGGAAATTCTATATTGTTTTCCAAGAGGTTGCACCACTTTCCGTCCCACCAACAGTGTACTAGGGTTCCCTTTTCTCCACTCCTCTCCCAGCACTTATCATTTGTTGATTTCTTTATGATGGCCATTGGCTGGTGTGAAATGGTATCTCACTGTGGTTTTAATTTGCTTCTCTCTGATGGTTAGTGATTCTGAGCATCCTTTAATATGTCTCTGGGCCCTCTTTATGTCCTCCTTGTAGAAGTGTCTGTTCAGGCCTTTTGCCCATTTTTAAATTGGGTTGCTTTTCTTCTTAGAGTGGAGTTGTGTGAGTTCCTTATATATTTTGGAGATCAAACCTTGCCTGAGATATCATTGTGAAATATATTTTCCCATACAGTAGGTTCCTTTTTTATTTTTTCTAATGTTTAGCTGTGTAGAAGCTTTTTATTTTGATGAAATCCCATTTGTTTATTTTTTCCTTTATGTCCCTTGCTATAGGGACATATCAGTGAAAATATTGCTGTGTGGAATATCTGAGATTTTCCTGCCTATCTTCTCCAGGATTTTTACTGATGTGAACCTGAGCTCCTGGGGTCCAAGACAATATGGATGAGATACAACAAATTCACATGGACTACCAATTCCTATGGAGGAAAAGGGACAGCATGGCCACTCTCTCAAGGGGACAGTGCCTCAGAGCACTTTGGCCACTCTTTCAAAAGGAGAGCACCCTGATCCTTGCCTTGACAAGCTTTTATTGCTTTTCTGGGCACATTACATGATGGTCCTCATTTACTATGCACAGATTACTTTAGGTGGTTAGCTTTTACAGAAAACAAAGGAGAGGATGCTGCTAATCACATCACAGAAGATGGATGTTTGCAAATGCAAAGGGAAAAGTGGTTGAACTGGTTACACTCATTTTTGGAAGGTTTAACATTAACTTTAGGAAGTCACAGTAAACACTTGCTGCCTCAATTCAGGGTGAGGGAGTTTTAGCAAAAAGAAAGTCTCAAAGTGGCCTAGGTACAATGCAGGCCTGATTCCTCATGGGAGAACCTATTCATGGGTGTGGGTCTTGTCTGGGCCCACACCACACTGAACAGTCTCCCATATTTTATGGTATTACAACTTAAATTTAAGTGTTTTATGCATCTTGAGTTTATTTTTGTGTATGATGTAAGCTGGTGATAGAGTTTCTTTTTCTTTTCTTTTCTTTCTTTCTTTTTTTTGCATGTAGCTGTCCAAATCTCCCAACACCCTTTGTTGAGGCTATTTTGATTCAGTTTTATGTTTCTGTGCACTTTATTGAATATTAATTGACCATAGAGACTTCGATTTACTTTTGGGGTCTCCATTCTGTTCCATTGATCTGTGTCTATTCTTATGCCTGTACCAGATTGTTTTGATTACCATGGCCTTGTAATATAGTTTGATGTCAGGTATGGTAATTCCACCTACTTTATCTTCTTTCTCAAAATTGCCACAGCTAATTGGGGCCATTTATGGTTGTATATACATTTTTGAAATGCTTGTTCTATATAATTGAAATATGTCATTGGTACTTTAATAGGGAATGCAGTGAATCTATAAATTGCTTTAGGTAGTATAGACATTTTGATTATGTTAATTCTTCCAATCCATGAACATGGTAATTGCTTCCATGTATTTGTGTCTTCCTTAATTTCTTTGTTCAGTGTTATGTATTTTTCTGAGTATACCTTTTTTACCTCCTTGGTTAAGTTTATTCTGAGATATTTTATTTTTCTTTGTTATTAGAGCAGATGGGACTTTTTCCCTGATTTCCATTTCAGATATTTCATTGTTTGTATATAAAATACCTTTAGTTTCTGAATATTGACTCTCTATCCTGCTGTTTTGCCAAATTTACTTATAAGATAGAGTAGTTTTTTAGGTGTAGTCTGTAGGGTTTTCTATGTACACTTTCATGTCACCTGAAAATAATGACAGTTTTACTACCTCCTTTCCAATTTGAATGCTTTCTATTTCTTCTTCTTGTCTAACTGCTGTGGATAGGATTTTCAATACTATGTTCTATAGAAGTAGTGAAAGCAGACATCCTTAACTTTTTCGTGATCTTAGTGGGAAAACTTTTAGTTTTTGCTCATTGAGTATGTTGGCTGTAGATCTCTCATATGTGGCCTTTATTATACTGATGAATGATCCCTCTATTCCTATTTGCTGAGTGTTTTTTATCATAAATGGGTGTTCTATCTTATAAAATGTTTTTTTCCCATCTATTGACATGATCGTGTGATTTTTGTCTTTGCCTTTGTTTATGTGATATATTACATTTATTGATTTGCAAATATTGTGCCATCCTTGCATTCCTGGGATGAATCTCACTTGATCATGGTGTTTGATCTCTTTAAAGTATTGACAGATGTGCTTTGCCAATGTTTTGTTGAGGATTTTTGCACCTATGCTCATCAACAATATTGGCCTGAAGTTTTCTTTCTTTGTTATATGGTTTTGGGATTAGGATGATGCTGGCTTCATGAAAAGAGTTTGGGAGTCTTCCATCTTCTTGGATTTTTTGGAATAGTTTTTGAAGGATAGGGGTTAGCTTTCCCTTAAGTGATTTGTAAAATTCTCCTGTGAAACCGTCTGGTCCAGGGCTTTTGTGTGCTGGTAATTTTTTGATTACTGCTTCAATTTCATAAGCTGTTATTTGTCTGTTTAGGGTTTCTGCTTCTTCTTCATTGAGTTTTGGAAAATTATATTTTTCCAGAAATTTTTCCATTTCACCTAGGTTTTCAAATTTCTTTTATTTTTTTAAAGATGGTTTTCAAATTTCTTGGCAAACATTTCTTCATAGTAATTTCTTGTAATTCTTTGTAATTTTGTGGTGTCAGGTGTAATTTCTCCTCTTTCATTTCTAAATGTGTTTATTTGGGTCCTCTCTCTTTTTTTCTTGATGAGCCTGTTTAAAGGCTTGTAGATTTTGTTTCTCTTTTCAAAGAACCAGCTCCTGGATATATTGATCCTTAGAATTGTGCTTTTAGTCTCTATGTCATTTAATTCTGCTCTGATCTTGGTTATTTCCTTCCTCCTACTTGCTCTGGGCTGCCTTTGTTGTTTCTTGAGTTCTGGTAGATGTAGGGTTAAGTTGTTTATTTAAAATGTTTTTGTCTTTTCTAAGTAGGCCTGTATCACTATGAACTTCCCTCATAGTGAGCTTTCCCTCAGTTCTGAGCTTTTGGAACTGCCTTTGCTGTGTTCAAGTTTTGGACTGTTGTGGGTTCAATTTCATATGTCTCCAGAAACTTTCTGATTTCTTTCTTGGTCTCATTTTTAACCCATTCATTGTTTAATAGCCTGATATTCAATGTCCATGAATCTGATTGTTTTTGAGTTTTTTCCTTGGCATTGGTTTCTATTTTCAGATTCTTTTGGTCTGAGAAGATGCTCTCTATGATTTCAGATTTCTGGAGGCTTGTTTTGTGTCCTGTCATGTGGTCATTCTTTAAAAATATTCTGTGTGCTTTTGAAAAGAATGTGTATTTTGCTTATTTGGGATGATTGGTTATATATATATATATAAAATCAGTTAAGTCCATTTGATCTAGGTCATTGTTCAATACTAAAATATCTTTGTTGATATTTTGTTTGGAAGATCTATTCATTTTTGACAATGAGGTGTTAAAATCCCCTAGTGTAAGTTTTGTACTATCTATATCTTTCCTGAAGACTTCCAATATTTTCCTTATGCATTTTGGTGCTCCTATATTCAGTGCATATGTTTATTATGTGTGTGTATCTTCTTGATAGATTCTTCCCTTGAGTATTTTGAAGTGTCTTTCTGTGTCTCTTCTTATGACCTTTGCTTTGAAGTATTTTTTTTTTCAGCGTAAGTATTGCTACCTTGCTTTTTTCCCCCTCTCTGTTTGCATGGAGTATCTTTTTTTAACCCTTCACTTTTAGTCTCTGTAGGTCTTTTGTTGTTAGGTGGGTCTCTTGTAGGCAGCATATGTGTTGGTCATGTTTTCTTATACATTCATGCCCATCCTCTCGATGGGACCATTTAAGCCATTTACATTGAAGGTTATTATTAATAGGTACTTATTTATTGCCATTTTACACCTCTTGTATATTTGTTCCTTTCTGTCTGACTGTTTTTCTTTCTCTTCTTTAACCAGTCCTTTTAGCACCAGACCAGTGCTGGTTTGGTGGAGGTTTTCTTTTAGCCTACTTTTGTCCAGGAAGCTCCTTATTTTGCCTTCAATTTTAATTGAGAACCTTACTGGATAGAGGAGTCTTGGTTACAGGCCTTTGTTTTTCATTGCTCAGAATGTTTCTTGCCTTTCTTTTCTCCCTTTAATGTTTTTGTTGAGATTCCATCTGGTAGCCTTATAAGGACTCCCTTGTATGCTACTTCCTGTTTCTCCTTTGCTTCCTTTAAGATTTTTTTTTGTCTTTAAATTTTGCCATTTTAATTGTGATATGTCTTGCAGTGGTCCTCTTTGGGCTCCTCTTGATTGGGGCCCTGTCTGCTTCCTGGACTTGTGTGGCATCTTCTCTCATCAAATTAGGGAATTTTCCATCATTCCTTTCTCAAACAGGTTTTC
This sequence comes from Tonatia bakeri, assembly GCA_004024845.1. Classification (NCBI taxonomy): domain Eukaryota; kingdom Metazoa; phylum Chordata; class Mammalia; order Chiroptera; family Phyllostomidae; genus Tonatia; species Tonatia bakeri. The sequence continues at coordinate 38,256 of PVIA01010063.1, forward strand.
TATCCCTTGCTCCTCCTTCTCCTCCCCCTCCCCTCCCCCTCCTGCTCTTCTCCTCCTTCTCCTTCTCCTTCTCCTTCTCCTTCTCCTTCTCCTTCTCCTTCTCCTTCTCCCCCTCTGGTACCTCAATTACACCAATACTACTCATTTTCATGTTATCTTGCATTTCCCTTAACCTCTCCATTCTTTTTCAGTGTTTTTTCTTTTTCTTGCTCTTTTGGGGAGATTTTTTCTACTTTGTCCTCTGGCTCACTCATTTGATCCTCTGCTTCATTGAGCCTGCTTTTGATTCCTTCTACTGAGTTCTTTAATTTAGAAATTGTATTCATTTCTTCTTGGCCCTTGTTGATTATTTCTATGTCCTTTTTAATGCTGATATTGTTTTCAGTAAGTTTCTCATAATTTCTCTGTAGTTTTTGGTAATTCACACTGAGTTTATTGAGCTTCCTTATAACCATTGTTTTGAACTCAATGTTTGATAGTTGACATGCCTCTATTTCATATAGCACTTTTTCTTTCCTTTAGATTTTGGGTTACTTGTTCATCTTCCTATTGTTTGTGGGATACTTCAAGTTTGCTTCTGTTTCTTAAATTGATCTGTTTTTGACTTCTTTACTTTGTGGTATGAACTTGTATGATGGGAGGCCTGTGAGTTACAGTGGTTTATTCTCCTTGATCACCTGCACTTGATGTTCTTGGGGTGTCTTTTATGCCATTTATGTTGGTTTTCTGGATGTAAATGGGTTTTTATGGTCATTGGGTTGTTCTTTTGTGGGTCCTTTCAGGCCACTGGTTGACTAAGGGTCACTTCACCCACCACATTTTGTTCATTGTTGTGCAGGTTCTGCCTGAACAAAATCACAGAACCTAGGAAACAAACCCACACCTGAGAATATAACTCCCCCCATTCCACTATCAATAACTAATGAACCAGTATTAATAAGAGTGTAATGAGATTAAGACTATTATAAGAAAAGAGAGTGGATATGAGATGACCTACTGAAAGAGAAATGATTTTGAAAGGGTAGAGGGAGACTCACTGATAATAGTTGGGAGTTGGAGCAATGAAAGGAGAGAAGGTAAAATTTGCCTCATGAATAAAGAAAGGTAATCAAGTATGTGGAACAGAGTATGAGAAGGGAAGCATATAATATTAGGTTTAAACCCAATAAATATTAGTTTAGAAATTAAAATAGTGTAAAATAACATAAATTGAGAGAAAAAATGAATGAAAATATTACATTATTAATAAAAATATAGAAGATAAATTAGAGAGAAAGATCCACTAGTGTACTATCAACACCAAACAAGCTAAAATTAACATAGGTGGTATGGAAATAAGAGGGGAAAAGAAACAAAGGAAGTCTAAGAGATGTTTAAAGAATAGGAAAATCATTTTGTAATGATAGAGGGGGAGGGAATACTAAGAGTGAGGATCAAAAAGTGGACTATGTGAGGGAAAAATTAAAATTTGGGATGTAAAGCAATAGAAAAAAGAATAAAGAAAAATAAAAGGACAGGATGAAAGAGAAATAGAAGAAAAAGAAAAGGGAAAAGAGAAAAATCAGGCTAAGGAAGCATAATTAAAATTTGAGTAAAAAATTAGAGTAGGAGAGGGGTCTAGAAAAAATTGTTATTTAAAATACAGACTTAGTGAAACTCTAGAGATAACCTTGAAAAAACAATGCAACAACTACCCTACTCACAACCAACTAGCAAAGTTCGTTACAGGTGTAAAGAGAACATGGGTATTTTAATAGCTGGGCAAAAGAATGTGAAATGACCCTTGACAAGAGAATTCATTTTGAGTGCCTGTACAGGGGAAAAACAGTAAGAGTGTGGAATGGAAACAAGTTGTAGGTAGAGAGAAAACCAAATTTAAAATGAGAATATTGCAAGGAAAGAGGAAGGTAAGATGGGCTAAGAGAAGGAGGGGCAAAATATGTGGATTGAAATACACTATAGCATAAAATCTAGTGACTTACTATACACAAATTCACTGGACAAGAAATGAATGTTATAAAACTATGCAGGAAAAAAAATATCACAAATCATGAAGAAGACCACAGTGGCTTTCATATTGGTAATCTCTTATATTTACCACTGTTTCTTTTTTTTTCTTTCTGGATCTGCCTCTGGTGATGTGAGATGTTGAAACCGTCTGACCTTAGACAACCTGTTGGATACTTACAGTGATGTGCTGTCACTGGCTGTCTTCTTCAATTGTTAATATGGTCTGTCTGCACTTAACAGTCAGGTTTAAGCATTGTAGTGAGGGGTCAAATCCCTCCTGTAGTGGAGCTATTGTTTCCCTTTGGTAGCTGCTGCTTGGAGAGGTGTGGCCTTCTTAAGCAGGATGATTGCTGCATGTGGAAAGTGGCTCAGCACTGGATCCCAGTGGCTACTTTCTCAGTTCTCTCCCCAAAGCCTCTGTCCCTAATCTCTCTTCAAGTCTCTCTTATCCACTCTGCGCCTCCTTTGCCAGTGATCTACTGTTTCTGGCTGCCTCCTTCAGTTGTTTATCTGGTCACTAGGGCACAGTAGTCAGGCTTAAGCACCAAAGGGCCAGGGAAGAGACCCTCCTGGGGTCATAGCTATTGTTTCCCCTCAGTCTACTGCTGCTCAGAGGGGAGAGGTCTGCCTGAGCACAAAGGCTGCTGCTATCTGGGGGATGATGCAACACTGGGATCCTGGTGGCTACTATCTCAGTTGTCTCTCCAAAACTTCTGTCCTGTCTTTCCTCAGGCATCTCCAATCCCCTTTGCCCCTGCTTCTGCCTGAGCCCCGGGTAAGTGGCTGCAAATGAAAATTTGTGTTGGCCCTTTAAATGGCCCTTGTGTGTCAAACCATCTGTCTCTGGCAGAGAGCAACTCTACTGCTTTTTCTACTGGTTGTTGTCTGTACTTTTGGGCTCTGGTGTTCTAGGCTGGGAATCCTAGCTTAGGGTTTAGACCCCAATTTTCTTTGGTGAATGCAACCAGCTGCTTAATTATCCCAAGGTGCTGGTGCCTGTAGTTGTCTAGCCAGCCTCTCGAGTCTCCACCACACTCCTTACCAGACCAGTTGTGCTGAAGCTAGTTCTGTATTCCCAAAGTTATATGCTCCTGTCTGGTTTTTGCTCAGTTGTTTGTTAAGGGTGGTTTATCCACAATTAAGTTTTAATTCCAGATTGATCCTGGGAGGAGGTCACTGTGACTCCCATTAACTCCTCCATCATCTCCCTTCTATAATTCTTATTTAAATACCAATAGCATATTTTACAGATCTAGAACAAATACTCCAAAAATTTATATGGAACCAAAAAAGATCCCAAACAACTTCAGCAACCTTGAGAAAGAAGAATTAAGTTGGAGGGATCACAATACCTGATATCAAACCATATTGCAAGGCAACTGTAATCAAAACAGACTAGTACTGGCACAAAAACAGACATATAGACCAGTGGAACAGAATAGAGAACCCAGGAATAAACTCACACCTTTTTTGTCAGTTAATATTTAACAAAGGGGACATTAGCATACAATGGAATAAAGACAGTTGCTAATAAAGAGTGTTGGGAGAACTGGAATGTTACATTCAGAAAAGACCACCATTTTATACTACATATCAGAATAAATTCAAAATAGATAAAAGACTTAAATATAAATTGTGATACAATAAAAATTCTGGAGGAAAACACAGGCAGTTAAATTTTGGGTATCTCATGTAGCAAGATTTTTACTGATACTTGTCCTAAGACAAGGGAAATGAAGGAAAAATGAATAAATGGGGCTACATCAAATTAAAGAGCTTCTGTACAGCTAAAGAAATCATCATCAAAATGAAAAGGGAAACAACTGTATGGGAGAGCATGTTGGCCAATGATACATCAGACAAGGTTTAATCTCCAAAATATATACAGAAGTTACATGACTCAACACCAAGAAGAGAAATAATATAATTAAAAATGGGCAAAGAACCCGACTAGACTCTTCTCCAAAGAGGAGATACAGATAGCCTATAGACAAGGAAAAATGCTCAACATCACTAGTACTCAGAGAGATGCAAATTAAAACCACAATGAGATACTACCTCACAAAGGTGAGAATGGACACTATAGCCAAATCAACAAACAAGTGCTGGTGAGGATGCAGAGAAAAGGAAACCCTAGTACACTGTTGGTAGGAATGCAGACTAGTGTAGCCACTGTGGAAAACAGTATGAAATGTCCTCAGAAAACTAAAAATGCAACTACCTTTTGACCTGGCAATACCACTCCTGGGATTATACCTTAAGAATTCTGAAACATCCATTCAGAGGAACCTATGCATGCTAATGTTCATAGCAGTACAATTTGCAATATTCCAAGTGCTGGAAACAACCAAAGTGCCCATCAGTAAATGAGTGGATCAAAAACTGGTACATTTACACGATGGAATAGTATGCAACAGGAAGAAAGAAGGAGCTCCTTCCCTTTGTGACGGCATTGATGGAACTAGAAAGCATTATGCTAAGTGAAGTGAGCCATGAGGGGCATATGATCTCACCTATAAATGGAACCTAATGAACAAAACAAGCAAGCAAGTAAAATACTTTCAGAGACATTGAAATAAAGAACAAATTGACAGTAACCAGAGAGGAGGGGAGAGAGGAATAATGGAGGATAATAAGGGAAGGACTATTAAGGAACATGTATAAAGGACACATGGACAAAGCCAAAGGTGGTAGGTTCAAGGGTGGGAGGCAAGGATGGGTGGGGCGAAGGGCATGGTGGGATGAAAATGGAGAAAACTGTACTGGAACAACAATAAAAATAAAGAAAAAAGAAACAAAAAACAAAACAAGCAGTAATTTGCCTATACATCTCTAAAGAAATACACCCTAAACAGAAAACAACAACAAACTATTAACAAATCTTGAGTTGTCTTTAGTGATTGCATTGTGAGGGATCATAGTATTGCTAGTCTAAAACTATTAAAGACACATTATTAGAATAAGAAATCACATAATTTTTTTACATTCATTAGAAGCCAATTTCAGTGTGAGAGAAAAGGTGCACAAATATAAACACACAAAGATTAAGTCAAAACCCAGGAATACTAAATTTTAATTGACAACTTGTTATAAACTCATGAAGTATTTTCTTTTTGAAAAAAATTATATCCTGATTCATTCCTAGATCTAGAAATAACTATCAACTCATGCTTAGTTCCTCTGTTAGGCATAAAATGGCCTTTAATATCACTTATTATATCTAAGAAATAGCATTTCTTAAATAAATGGCAGGAAATGTACAAGATGAGAAAGTCAGTAGCTTACCAAAATTTATATCAAAGGAACTTCAAGGTAGCTTGGAGAAGTTATCATGGGTAAAAAACAAGAGAACCTGAGTATTGACAAAAATAATAGCAAGAGTAGATTGTAATATATCAAACATGTAAAAATCAGTGAGGTCACAGTAATACTAATAAAAGAGTCTTTTAATGTAGCTGGTAAACAACTAATGATTATGGAAACTAGTAGATAAAAGAGGAGAATCAAGAACATTTGGTTGCTCAGAAGCATGTGTATCCTTTGTCTCTGTGTTACCAGATACTTGATGACAGCAAGTTTCTCTTGAAAGAATTATTCCACCTATTAGAAAAAGAGAAATGATGGAATTGGAACATGATTTTGCAACCCCATATGAAGTAATTTACTCAAACAATGATTATTGATGGCAGTTAACACTAAAACATGGGACACAGCTTGATGTGATGATGTGTCTTTAGCTGGAAATACACTCCACCACCCATGAAGTATTTTTGCTAAAAAATGGAACCTGCACTTGATTTAATACCTAGACTTGATTACCAGGAAATGCAGAAGACAGAAAAATATTAAATGACACCACATGGAGGTAATCAGCAAGATCCAAAACTTGAGAACTTTTACAAGTCATAAGACCAGGCTTTTTCAATAAGCACATTGCAAGGAAAAAATAAGGAGGGAAGAAGGAAACATATAGATTTAAAAATGACTCAAGGCATATCAATCATTTGTAGTCTATGGCTATTTTTTATGTTAAAAATTTTAAAAGTTATTTGAGGTAATAGAGGGAACTTGAACACTAACTGGTGATGTTGAATAATTAACATTCAGTTTATCTTTTATTAATAGTATGGGTTTAAAAAATAAATCATTTTAGAGCTCATACAGAAGTACTTGAAGATAAAATATGTTGTGTCTAGAATTTGCCCCATACTAATCCAGCAGAGTGTTAGTGGGTGGGGGAGGGTACTGGCGAGGTAGAGATGAATGAGTTTGGCCATGTCAGTATATGTAGAAGTTGGGTGATGCATATGTGGGGGATTATTATACTATTCTTTCTGCTTTTGTATATGTTTGAAATGTTGCACAGTAAAACAGCTAAAGATAGTATAACAGAGGGAGGGGAATAGTGTAACCCAGAGAATTTTAGGCTCAGAGAGAAGAATGCTGTACTGGGCCTCTCAGATTACCACATGTTATGCCTTTGCTGGCATCCCTGTTTAGAAAAGATGTCTTTGATAAACCTATTTCACTTTTCAGCTCAGTATTATTCTTCTAATTCTCCAAGAATCAGTGTTTGGGACTGCCTCACAGTCCTGAGCAAACCCCATGTGCACTGTTAATCAAGTTTGCTAAACTGCCAGAAGGCTGGGGATCATCGATCCTTCTGGAATCTATTCAGTGCTATTGATTCTTGCCTATTGCTTTATGGTCTATGACCTTCCTGGATGCTCTGTGGCCTGTGCTTCCTGTTTGTCCCAGAGCACAGTTGCCTACTCCCTGGTTTCCCTGCTGTAGGGAATGAATGCAGTGTGATGCATAATAAAATCTACTTAGCAACAACAAGTTCAGGCTCCTCCTGCAAGACTTAAGTCTTATCTGCTTCCAGCCCCACTCACCACTCTTTTGGCCAGACTTTAAGTTAAAGGTTTTCAGAGCAACTGATTTGCAAGTTGTCTCTGCTAACCCTGGCTCTAGCCTCAGAGGTGACCTTTCTCCAGGCTCAATTATTTATGGGTATCCTGCAGTCTCATAGGGAAGTATGTTTTTGGCCTCCAAACCAAGGTTACTGTCTCCTGCTATGACCTTAAAAAATTTCCCTGCATATGGATCTCCACTGGGATAATTTTCAGAAGTTTGCTTACTTTTTATTTTAGTTGCTGGAGATCGCTTCATTGCTAAGGTGCCAGGGGTATCTCTTTGGGAGATACAATCCATTGATTGTATCCATTAAATAGGTTAAACAATATACACTACAACCGTGGATGTCATTTCAAAGATGAATTCCAAAATTCTTGGGAGCAATGGACAGTAGCCCTGACCCAGGTAAAGAAGACAAAATACAATTTAGGATTTGGAGCTAATGTTTAGTGGTTAGGCTCATGGCCATTGTCAGGACTGATCTGGGTTTAGATTCCTGCTCTATCATAGCTGTGTGATTTTTGAAGACTGAGGTAACCTTGCAAGCTTCAGTTTCATTAACTTGATTATAGTATTTATCTCAGGGAGGTGTTGCAAAGAGTAAAAAAGAGTATTATGTATACTTGCCACATAGTGACTGCTCATTATGCATAGTTATTCATATATTATTTAAAACCTGTTAGAATAACTGTCATCAATAAACCAACAAACAACAAATGCTGACAAGGATGTGGAGAAAGGGGAACACTTTTGCACTGTTATTGGGAATGAAGACTGTTGCAGCCACTGTGGAAAGCAGTATGGAGATACACCAAAAAATTAAAAATGGAAATGCTTTATGACACAGCAATACCACTCCTGGAAATTTATCTGAAGAAAACCAAAACACTAACTTGAAAAAAACATAAGCATTCCTATGACATTGCAATGTATTTACAATAGCCAATATTTGGAGACAGTCCAAGTGTTCATCAGTAGATGAGTAGGTAAAACAAATATGGGACATTTACACAATAGAATACTAGTTGGTCATAAAACAAGAAAATTTTACCCTTTGCAACACTATAGATGGGCCTGGAGAACATTATACTAAGTGAAATAAGCCAGTCAGAGAAAGGAATATACCATATGGTTGCACTCATATGTAGAATTCAATGAACAAACTGAACTAACACACAAAATAGAGACAGACTCATAGATAAAGAGCAGTCTGACAGCTTGCGGGATGGGGAGTTCAGGGTAGAGGGACTGAACAAAAAAGAAAAAAGACTCCGACATAGACAACAGTGTGGTGGTGGTTGTAAAGGGTATACAAGGGATAAATAGTAATGGAAAAAATACAATAAAATAAATTTAAATAAAGGTTGAAAAAATTTAATCACAATATATATAATTCTTTTTGAAATTATATTATATTGATTATGTTATTACAGTCGTCCTGATTTTCTCCCCTTCGCCTCCTCCACCCAGAGCCCCCTACTCCCTCAGGCAATTGCCCCACCATTATTCATGTCCATGGGTCATGCATACAAGTTCTTTGGCTACTCCATTTCCTATAATGTACTTTATAACCCATGGCTATTCTGTAGCTCTCTATTTGTACTTAATCCCCTCACCTCTTCATTCATTCTCTCACACCCTCCTCCCATCTGGCAACCATCTGGTAACTAACTTTCTTTCCTTTTGCTGCTTTTAAGAGTTCTTGTTTATCTTTAAAACTTGGCCTTTTAATTATGATGTGTCTTGGAGTGGACCTCTTTGCATCCATCATAGTTGGGACTACGCTTCCTGGACTTGCATATCTATTTCCTTCACCAAATTAGAGAATTTTTCTCTCATTTTTTTCATATAGATTTCTAATTTCTTGCTCTTTCTTTTTTCCTTCTGGCACCCCTATGACGTGAACGACGGACCTCTTGAAGTTGACCCAGAGGCTATTTATACTATCCTAATTTTTTAAATTTATTTTTCTTCTTGTTGTTGTTCATGGTTGTTTTTCGCTTCCATATGTTCCAAATCATTGATTTGATACTTCGTTTCATCCACTCTACTGTTGTTTCCCTATAAATTGTTCTTTATTTCAATTAATGTATCCTTCATTTTTGACTGGTCTTTTTTGTGCTGATGAGGTCTTCACTAAGTTCCTTGAGAATCCCCATGAACAGTGTTTTGAACTCTGCATCTGATAGATAGCTTATCTCCACTTCATTTAGCTTTTTTTTTTTAACTTTTGATCTGTTCTTTCATTTAGGCCATGTTTCTTTGTCTCTTCATTTTGGTAGTCTCCCTGTGTTTGTTTCTATGTATTAGGTAGAGCTGCTTTGACTCTTGTGTCCTGGTAGTGTGGCCAAATGTAAAAGGTGTTCTATAAAGTCCAGTGGCACAGTCTACCCTGTCACCCAAGCTGAGTACTTGATGTAAGGTCTTTGTGTGGCCTGAGTACACTCTCCTCATGTTGTTGAGCCTTGTTTGATGTTGGTAGATCAATGGGAGGGATTTACCCAGTCCAGTTAGGTGCAGGGATTGGCTGTTACCACTGGCGACCAACCTCTGCCTTCCATTAAGGATCAGTTAGGCAGGAGCAGAGTGGTGGTGTCCAATGTGGTCTGTACCTGTCCACAGGGTACTCTGGTCCTGGGGTTTCATAGGTGGTGCAGGTCAAGGACAGTCCCCACCCTTGTTTTGTCTGAGGCACCCTACTTCAGGTGGAAAGTAACATGAAGTGGTTGCTACTTATGCTGAGCTTGGAGACTCCCAACCAAAGCCAAGATATGAATCTAATTTGGCTACCACTAGGGATCATTTAAGGCAGGTGTTTCTTTTTTGATAGGATTTAGGAGTCAAGATTAGTCATTCTTAGGGAAAAGCAGCTTCAGTTGGGTCCATAAGTTGGGTGGGGCATTGCCTCTGGGGATCTCCAAGGCTGGTCAAGCAGTGTCAGCCAGGTTAATGGAATCTCAGATATAGCACCAGGTTACTAGCTCACTGGGGAGAGGGTTTAGCAAAGAGACTATGATCTCTGCATGCCTTGATGCCAGACAATTCACTTTCTCTCTGTATACCACCGGTGCCTCTCAAACTACTACCCAGAGTGGGAGCTCAGAGGGACTGAATCTGAGTAGGTGAGTCTGTGTATGCATTCTTTAACAGGAACTGCTTTGGGGTCTAGAAGTTTCTTTCAGTGACTCAATCCCTGCTTGGTTTGGCAACCAGAAGATGGGACTTCTCTTCCTGGAAATGGAACAATGGGGTCAGGGTCCTGGTGTGGATCTGGGACTTCTCACTCCTGAGATATTGCTCCCAAATTTATATCCATGTGGGTGTTGGACTAGCCTGTTTTGCATCTGCGCCCCTCCTACAAGATTGGATGGATGTGATTTATTTAATTCTGTAGATGTTAGACTTCCATTCAGCTCAGTTTTAGACATTTGTGAGTGATGGATGTTCAATATTTCTTATTGCTGATCATTCATTCATTCATTCATTCATTCATTGTTGTTCAAGTACAGATGTCTCCGTTTTCCTAACAACACTCTCCCCTCCCCAGCCACCCCCACATCACACCCTCAAACCTAACACCCTTTGGCTTTGTCAATGTGTCCTTTATACATGTTCCTGGATGAACCTTCCCCTTCTTTACCCTGTTATACTCCTCCCTTCTCCTCTCTGGTTACTGTCAGTTTGTTCTTTATTTCTGTATCTGTTTATATTTTGCTTACTTGTTTGTTTTGTTGATTAGTTTCCAATTACAGCTGAGATCATGTGGTATTTGCTTTCAATACCAGGCTTATTTCACTTAACATAATGCCCTCCAATTCCATCCATCCTGTAACCAAGGTTAGGAGTTGCTTCTTTCCATATGCTGTGTAGTCTTCCATTGTGTAAATGTACCAGAGGTTTTTTTTTATCCACTGATTTGCTGATTTGCACTTAGGTTGCTTGCAGCACTTGACTATTGGAAATTGTGCTGCTATGAACATTGAAGTGCATAGGATCTACTGAATTTGTGTTTCAGGATTCTTAGGGTATAATCCTAGAAATTGACTTGCTGGGTGAAAAGGCAGCTCCATTTTTAGTTTTCTGAGGAGATTCCATACTGTTTTCCATAGTGGTTGTACCAGTCTGCATTCCCACCAACAGTTACTGGGATTCCATTTTCTCCACTGTCTCACCAACACTTGTTTCTTTATTTGTTTGTGATGACAATTCTGACCAGTGTGAAATGGAATCTCATTGTGGTTTTAATTTGCCTCAATCTGATAGCTAGTGATGTTGAGCAACTTTCACATATCTCAGAGCCCTCTGTATGGCCACATTGGAGAAGTGTCTGTTCAAGCCCTTTGCCCATTTTTAAATTGGATTGTTTCCCTTCCTGGAGTCAAGGCATGTGAGTTCTTTATACATTTTGGAGATGAGACCCTCATCTGAGATATCATTGGCAAATATATTTTCCCATAATTTGGTTCTTTTTTCATTTTGCTGATGATTTCTTTAGCTGTGAGGAAGCTTTTTATTTTGATGAAATTCCATTTGTTTACTAATTCCTTTATGTCCCCTGCTCTGGGGACATAACAGTGAAAATATCGCATTGTGCAATATCTGAGATTTTCCTGCCTATGTTCTCCTCTAGGACTTTTATGCTGTTGCGACTTATATTTAAGTCTTTTAACCATCTTGAATTTGTTTTTGAGCTTGGTGTAAGTTGAAGGTCGAGTTTCATTTTTGTGCATGTAGCTATCTAGATCTCCCAACACAAGTTGTTGAAAAGGCTATTTTTGCTTGATTTTATGTTCTGGCCCCATTTGTCAAATATTAATTGACCATAAAGATATGGGACTATTTCTAGGCTCTCTATTCAGTTCCATTGACCTATGTGTCTGTTCTTCTGCCATTACTAGGTGGTTTTGATTACTGTGGCCTTGAAATATATTTTGACATCAGGTACTGTGATCCCTCCTATTTGTTCTTCGTTTTCAATATTGCTAAGGCTATATGGGGTCATGCATATGGGGTCATTCATGGTTCCATAAAAATTTTTTAAATGTTTGTTGAGTATCTGTAAATGTGTCATTGGCATTTTAATAAGGATTGCATTGAATCTACAAATTGCTTTGGGTAGTGTGGACTTTTTAATGATATTAATTCTTGCAATCCATGAAACAGTATATGTTTCTATTTGTGCCTTCCTGAATTTCTTTCTTCAGTGTTGTGTAGTTTTCTGAGTGCAGGTCCTTTACCTTCTTGATTGGGTTTATTCCTAGGTAATTTATTTTTCTTGTTGCTATAGCAAATGGGATTTTTTCCTGATTTCTCTCTCTCTTATTTTTTTTTTTGTATTGTTCTAGTACTGTTGTCTCCATTTTCACTCACCACACTTCCCTTCCCCAGAAATCTCCCATCCTCAAACCTATCCCCATTGGCTTCGTGCATGTGTCCTTACTACCTATGTCCATGTTCCTTAATGGCCCTTGCCCTATTATCCCTCTCCCCTCTGCGCTCTGGTTACTGTCAGTTTGTTCTTTATTTCAATGTCTCTGAAAGTATTTTCTTACTTGTTTGTTTTGTTGATTAGGTTCCACTTATAGTTGAAATCATATGGTATTTATCTTTCCACATCTGGCTCATTTCACTTAGCATAATGCTTTCCAGCTCTATCTATGTTATCGCCAATGGTTGGAGCTCCTTCTTTCTGCTGTGTAGCATTCCATCGTATAAATGTACCAGTTTTTGATCCACTCATTTACTGATGAGCACTTAGGTTTGCTTCCAGCAATTGGTTATTATAAATTGTGCTGCTATGAACATTGCAGTGGATAGGTTCTTTTGAACTGGTGTTTTAGTATCCTTAGAGTATAATCCCAATGGTGGTATTGCTGGGTCAAACTACAGTTCCATTTCTAGTTTTCTGAGGAAATTTAATACTGTTTTCTACTGTGGCTGCAAGAGTCTGCATTCCTGCAAACAGATACTAGGTTTCCCTTTTCTCCACAACATCTCCAACACTTATCTGTTGATTTATAATGGCCATTCTCACCAGTGTGAAGTGATATTTCATTGTGGTTCTAATTTCCCTCAATCTGATGACTAGTAGTGCTGAGCATCTTTTTATATGTCTCTGGGACCTTTGTATGCCCTCCTTGGAGAAGTGTTTGTTTAAGAATTCACATCACTTGCCCCAAGGCTGATTTGAGCTGAGAGCCCACTTTTGACTGTGGCAGCTAGCCAGGCAGGTGATTCATTCTGCTTGCCCAGAGTCTGAGTGGTATGGGTGCCCTGTGGCTGATTGATGTGGCTTGCTGTCAGCTGACTGGCACTGCTTGTCTAGAGGTGGACTCTGGCCACAGTGGGTTTGCAAAGAGCAAGGAGGAGGTGCAATTCACAGACTTCAGCACAACTGGTGGATTAAAGGAGCAAGCCTGAGGTAGATGGACAGTGGAGGCCTGGTAGCTCAAGGAGGACCTGGGCTGGAGGAGGGGCAACAGTGAATACTGCAACCCAGACCTGGCCCCCATCTTTTCAAAACCATAAGAAGGGATAAAAGTGAAGCCCAGGACCCCTCTCCCTCTGGCATTCAAGAAGACCAGCAGAACTTGCTCAGCAGATTTAAAGTGACCACAGGGCTTATTTTTTCTATCTTCTCTCTTTTTTTCTTCCCCCCGAGTAAGACAATAAGACCTGGAGGTGTGTAAGATCCAGAAACCTACCCAAAGAGGGAGTACAAGGCTAACCCCAACAAATGAAAAACTGAGACAGAATTCACTTAGCTATCGCATAGAACTGGTATTTTATTGTTTATTTGTATTGTTATGTTTTTTCATTATTTGGAATTCTTTTATTTTATTAGTATTTTTATTTCTCTTCTTTCTGTCTTCATTGTATTTCTCTTTTTAATTACATTGTTTGACTGGTTTTCCTAATTCTTTAATATTGTATTTTAATTTTTCTTCTTTCACTTCACTTGTGTCCCAATAACACACTACTCTTGATCATGTCCTTTCTATTCTTGTTATCCAAGTCTTATATTTCTTGTCATATTATTGTTGTTCCAGTACTATTGTAAATAATTGTGGCTCCATACAATTGTAAATTGTACAATGTACGCAGCACCCCTTGCTGATCTTAACCCATTAACACTTTATTCCTGAGCTTTATTATTGTTATGGTTAACTCTATTCTCTCACACAATATGCCTACTTTCTATTTTTCACTCTCACTGTATCTCTTCATCCTACCTTACATAAGGTAAGGTAAGCTCTGTTTTCTAGATTCAACACAAATTCTTCTCTGTTTCCTAGATTCAACACACATTCTCCTCCCCTCTAACAAGACACTTAACTCTTTTTCACATTTTATAAAAAGTGACTAGTTGGGTGAAATATCATGGTTAATGCTATATTTCCCCAAAGGATCTCCTATCTCTTCTCTACTTGTTGGTACTTTAAATCCCACAGAATACTCTCCTGCTGTCTTAATCCATTTTGCCTACCTCTTGCCACTGATCAAATACAAGATTAGGTAGGAGCTATGAACATCAGTATATCTGCTGGAGGAGAAAACCCACCAACAAAGGAACCACGAAGAGGTAAAAACCCAAGTACAACAAGAGAGCACACACAAACAGAAGAAAAGGTAAACCTAGAGCATCCAGACAAAGAGATCAAAGAAACCACACCACTGAATCCCACAGAATTCCCACTATACAAGTTAACCCTACAAAGACAGCTAGCAAAGCAAAACATTGGGAAGTGCAGATATATTACTTTTTCTTTGTACTAGTGTAGATTCACCCATTTCTATTCCGGGTACTCTCTATTGCATTTAATAAACATTCTGGTTTCATTGAGGCAGATTGTGTTAAACACACCAGAATAACTTTTCCATCATTTCAACACCCTATACTTCAATAGTGGTTTCAATTTACAAAAACAAAATTTTTTTCACAAAATGTGAGGGCACAGTGAATCCCCATTCAATATATATATATTTGCAAATATAACCAAAGACACTGAAATAGAGAAAGACTGACAGTGACCAGAGGGGAGAAAGGAGGGAATTTCAAGGGAAAGGTGGACGGGTTTACCGGAACAAGTATAAAGGACACATGGACAAAAACTGGGGTAGGGGGTAGAAATGGGAGGGAAGTGGGGAGGACTGTGGGGGTGAGCTGGGATGGGAGTAAAAGAGAGAAAACTGTACTTGAACAACAGTTAAAATAAAATAAAATGAAAAAAAAAAGAAGTAAGAGAAGTTTCCTGTTACAACTTGTGTCTAGCTGCTGGAAAACTTCATGTTAGTTGAGTTAGCTAATTGTTAATATAGCGAAGGAGGAAAAGGGGATCAAATATTAAGCTCAATAAGCTAGGAAGCTGAAACAGATGTTAGGATAGCATTCCAGTGAGTGTACTAGGAAGCTATAGCATAAACAGACTAATTTATAGTGGATTGCTTGCCAGGAGACTCAATCCTCACTGTGGACAAGAAAATCTTCTTGGGATGTCACCAGCCTGATACTGGATTCCCAGAAGGAGGAGGATGGGAAACTCCTCTGCTGGGCACAGGCACAGTAGAAACCAGATAATGTAACAGAAGTTTGTGACATGTGCCATAGAAGTAAAGATAGTACAGGGGGAGGTGTTTCTACTTTTGGATATGCCCAGTGAGAGCCACTGTGACAACACAAAGGAGCAGAGCCTAGCCTGGGGAAATCAGAAAGGTAATCTGATTATATAGAGGGCATGGAACACCAGTAGATCCAGGAAAAGGATTGGTTGCAAGGAGGCCCAACAGAAGCCAAGGAAGAATCATGAAGTTGGGTTGGATGGCTTGAATGGAACCTTGTTCTTTACTGAGAACCAGAAAATATATGCAGAATTAACAGGAGCCTTGTGGCCCTTGTTGCTAGATTTTGCCTGCTCTCTATATCCCTAAGGGTATATTAATTCCCTTAACCCTAATAAGATCTTGCCATCACATTTAAACTTCTCCATGCTTGTGCTGTTTAAAATTATTTTCTCTCAACATTACAAAAAACCTCATCTTCCCTGGTAATATTAGGAATATTCTCCCAATGATGTGTTGTAATGTCTCCCTCTGAATGTCCCTATGATGACATTATGCAATCCTTCTGTATTTTTCCAGTTGCCCTCCCTTTTCACTTTGCTCTTATTCCTTTACTTTTATTTTTGTCCCTTAGATTTTATTTTTAAATATCCATTTCATATCTTTTCTTGTAACTAATATTTTCTCCCCTTCATCCCACCCCACAGTGTTCACAGGGCCAGTGAGTTCAGGCTGTGTGTTCAGAAACAGGTCTGGGCAAGGCACACACTGGGGCAAAGGACTAGGGGGCTGCTTGGTCTTTACTCCTGGGTTAGGATTAAAAGATCTTTCCAGCCTCCCAACCCCTCTTCCCAATCTCTCCTCCAGGCTTCCACTGCTAAGGCATAGTGGGTTTCTGTGCTGAAGAAGGCAGGAATGGCTCACAGGAAAGGGAAGAGAATTTCTCCAGAGGCTACTCCTCCCATTCTCACTCTTTCTGGAGAGAGAAAATGTTCTCTTTGGAAAGTCTGTAATGTAAAATTTCTCACTCTTTTAATGTGGCACATAATTTGCTATTCAAATGTCTTCCTAAGGAAGCTTATATGATGGGTGTTCCATTCCCATTCAAGCGCTTCAAAATGGCTAAAACTGCTGCATTTGAGTGGAAGTAAAATATAGAGGGAGGTAAATCCTGGTAAAATTAAACTGTGCCAACAAATGACCCAAACTATTCGCATATGTTGCAGACCCTGAAAAAGGCTGAGCTAAGCTTGGGGAAACAAAAAAA
>PVIA01010064.1:0-55050 GCA_004024845.1 Tonatia bakeri
TTTTTTTTTTTTCTCTTAGGATCAAACTTTCAGGGCCACTTGCTGCTGTGGGACTCAGGCCTGTCTTGCTAGCTTTCCCTCCCCACTTCACATTTCTCATCCTCTGGGCTGGGAAATAGTACCATAGAGTGTTAGAATTAAGAGAGTAAGTAGGCCCTGTGTAAGGAATGTTTGTGAGATTAAGTAGAATTTATTTTGGGTGTGCAATGTCTTCTACTGGGTCTTGTTTGAGGTCTAGATAGATGAAATTGTTAGAGAGGCTACTATTAGACTGGAGACATATTGGTGTTATTATGAAGACAAAGGGGATCTGTGGGGTGTACACTTTCTAGAATGAAAATTAAAATTTTCCATGCCATGCCTCTCATTATAGGGCTTATTTTGTCTTGCTGAAGGATAAGTTTTCAAATTCTGCTTTTGGTTCTTATTTCTTAATATTATTGTTTCTTATAGGAATTGTTATGAAGTGTAGAGAAGATTATACAATCATCTCAAGAGAAGTAAGATTTCCTTAAAACCACAGAAGAGTGTAACTTGGAGCTTTAAATTGTGGATGTTACTGTTTTGGCCAGTAGAAGAGAACCTGTTTCAAGAGCCAAATAACCCAGTGTCACATTTACCTTTTTATCTTATAAAATAATTACATGTGTGGCATCATGTTGAAGTATAAGACTCTTCAATTTTGTTAAAAAGTTACAAGTATAGCTGACCCTTGAATAACTATTAGGTTTAGGGGCACAGATTCCACACCCCACTGTACAGGAGAAAATCCATGTGTCACTTTTGACTCCCTGAAAAGGCTTACTAATAATTGGAAGCTACTGTTGACCAGGACTCTCACCAATAGCATACTAAATTAACATATATTTTGTATGTTATATGTATTATATACTGTATTCTTACAACAAAGTAAGGTAAAGAAAAAATGTTATTAAGAAAATCATAAAGAGCCCTGGTGTGGTTCAGTGGATTGAGCATTAGCCTGCAAGCCAAAAGGTTGCTGGTTCTATGTCCAGTCAGGGCACAGGCCTGGGTTGCAGGCTAGATCCCCGGCTTGGGGTAGAGACAACCATTTGATGTTTCTCTCCCTCTCTTTCTCCCTTCCTTCCCCTTTCTCTAAAAATAAACAAATAAAATCTAAAAAAAAAGAAAATCATAAAGAAGAGAAAATACATTTACAGTATTTATTGAAAAAAATCCACGTGTAAGTGGACCTGCACAGTTCAAACCCATATTATTCAAGGGTCAATGAGTGTTATGTCAAAGCTGTTTAGTGGAAATCAAAGTCCCATATTCAATTTAGTTTACTCCCATCAATGAGGTTTTAGAATTCTCAACTCTGTGTGCCCATACGCAGGTCAAACCAAGTTAAAGTCTAAAAAGACCTTATTGCTATATGGTAGTTCATAAATTAACTAAATCTGGACAGCATTTGCCATCCTTTGTTCTTTACAGGACTTCCCTTAGGGGAAAAATCTATTGTAAGGAAAATACAGTATTTTCTTATGTAAAAAATATGTACTGAGAAGGTATATAATTTCCACGGTTTTTCTAAAACTCATGGTGAAATTAGCACCAGCTGTGTGGTGTCTGCCTCCCAATCACTCACTAGGCACTGGATCAACCTGAAATAGTTTTCATTTTGCAATGGTTACATTTCTACACTTTGAGCTTCTTTCTTCCTAGTATAGGATCTGGTGATTGAGCTGATTGCCATGTATACAGTGTTTAATAAGCACATATTATATATACACCTGGCCGGTTTGCAGAAATTCATACTTGTTACAAGAAAACAGGAATTGTGAAGTAAGAAAAAAGACATTTGTGTATTAAATGTATTAAATGACTTTCAACATTAAAATTCTCAGTCTTATCACATTAATGCTCATCATATTTCTATATACTTTTTTTCCCTAGTGCTAGTTCAGCTTAGTGCAGGATGAATTGGGAAAATACTGCAATGTATCTTACTCTCTGGGAAGTAGAGAAACAATTTTCTGTTTATTTTATGGTGAGGTAAGCATAATTTTAAAAAAGAAGCTGCTGTAGTTTTTTTTTCTTTTAATACCAGTAGAAGAGAAACAAATATGTATGAATTATTTCTTAGTCTTTATGCCAAGAAAAAGCTCATCCAAAGAACTAGCTGTTTTTGGTGGAGTTGACTGTATCATCATAGGTTCTAATGTTTAATGAACAATTCTGTTTCATAATTGCACTCAGAGTAACTCATCACCACACAGTAGCTGGTTTTTTCTTTTCAATACCAGAGAGGAAAACTTTCTGAACTGCAGCTTGTGGGGCTTGGAAAAGATTTTTTTTAACTTTGAATCTTTCCCAAAGATAAATATCAGTTATCCAGTTCCCTTTTAACTGAGTTGGATTAAAAAAACACACACAAACACAAAATATAACCCACAAATTCTAATATGTAATCTCAGCTACGCAGGATGGTGAGTAAATGCATTTATTACCTTCTGTTTAAATTCCCAGTTGAAGTCTCATTCAGTGGCAGAACAGATGGATGTTCACAATGCCATAGGCTTCTGAAAGATTAATTCAATGTGATAGCAGTATAAGAAGATTTAGATATCTTACCTCAGGTCCATGTCGCCATCGACCCAATATGCCAAAATATTGGATGCAGTTCCTCCGGGACAGCATCCCATGATCAGCACCACTATGGCCTGGATGGGAAGGATGTCAAAGGCCACCGACAGGATAAATCCCACGAGGGGCATGATTCCAAACTGACAGAGGAAGCCAATGCATATGCCCCATGGCTGCTTTACGTGCCCCAGGAATTTCTTTATTTCCACATTGCAACCCATGGAGAACATCACAATAGCCAGTAGAACGGTCAAGACGGTACTCAGGACCGAACTTAGAATGGAGTTGAAATTGCTGACAGGTACCACACAGGATGAACCATTGCAAATTGTTGCAGTGGCCAAACAGCTTGTTGAATTATTCATTGCTGGCTTTTGGCTCAAATGGTCACAGAAATCCACAGAAGCACCAATCCTCCACTCGCCACTAGGTAAGTAGTGCCTACTGTAGTCACGTCAAACTTTTAAACCCTTTCTAAACCTGTCATTTGGTATCTCTTTCAAAAGCCACCTCAGAGAGGCAATAAAAAACAATAAATGCTAGTATGTCAGTTTCGAGAGGTAACATTACAACACAGTACATATTATGAATCATAAAAATCCTACCAAATTATTGGTCCAGACAGAGAATTATAATTAATCATTTATTGACATGGTAATGAACCGTGCCATATAAAAAGATCTTAGTTAATGTTTAATGCTGGGAAGGTTTGTTAAATAATTTCAGTTAAACAATATTCAGCTATTACAGACTATTGAGAATATTAGAGGGATTAAGCCATAGGAAATCATGTTTTTCACTCATCTCCTTTAAGTTAAGAGGGTGGGAAGTCCTGAAAAGTCAAGTACCCTGTGGAAAGGTAAATTGCAAAACTGTGTCAGACCCTGAACTGAAACCTCCAATTTCCTCGTCCAGTAGTTTTCTTACTGTATCAGTACTATTGGTTTGTAGTGTTCATAAAGTGTATGTAAGTTTGAGAAACATGTGGGAGGATAGAATGTTTTCATACAGTCTGATGGGAGGGCAGCTGACTAGGAGAGCCACCCTCAATTTCTCACATACCCAATTATGTATGAGTTGCCATAATAACGAATGTTCAACAGATGGTGACAACACAATTATTTAGAGGCATGAACCTCAGAGGATCAGGTCAAAGTGACAAGTGCTCTTTGTGCTTGGAGTCAGGTATTGAAATTAGAAATTTCTTTTTGGAAAGGGGAGGCAGTTGGAAGTTACAAGGGAAGTTGATTTTTGTAAATGTCCAATAGTCAACCTCACTGTGGGCAGAACACTGCACTTGGTGTACAGGGAAGATAAAAAAGAAGTAGAGGGGGAACTGTGTCCTGTTCTCAGGAGTTTATGATATAATCATTTAGTCAGTAGGCAACATAAGAATAAAATTGAATATTTTGATCATTATTCACAAGTTATAGGACAAATTCTAATTTATTATTCACTTTAATCATCTTAAATTAAGTAACATTAGCATCCTTATTTTACAGATGAGGACTTGAGGTTGCGGAAATAAAGTATTTTATTCAAGGTTACCCGGCTGGTAACTGGAAATACTGAAACCCAACTTGTCCTGGTGGAGATTTAGAGAAGTGCTTTAGAATAGATTTTCTCAAAACTCAGTGTGCATACAAATCCCCTGCGGGTCTTGTTAAAATGCATATTTTGATTCTGGAAGTCTGGGGTGGGCCCCAGATGTCTGCACTTTGACAAGCTCAGAGTTGAGGGTGATAATACTAATTCAGGGACCACACTTCAAGTATCAAGGCTTTAGAATATTGGTGTCAGGGTGATGACAACTATCCAAACTGGTGAAAATTGAATTTATTACTGGTCACATGTGAAAGCAGCATTTACAGAGCAACTCTGTATGGAAAATAAACCTTTTGCATAACTTGAGTAGACATGAGCTGTTGGCAGTGGAGTGGGCCACTGAGCAGAGACATGGATGGAGTCAAATGTCCCAGCTGCTAGGGGCCTAAAGGATGATGTCCCTTTAATCTGGGATTGAGCTGCTGGGAAAACCCTGAGCCATCCTTTTAGAGGCAACAGTGATTCACACTCACCTTTGGTGCATTTCCTGCCCCAGGAGTGCTCTTTCTCAGCTGTCAGCCTCCACTGCCTGCCTTATCTTGCATGGGAGGGCTGCCATTAGCTCTGCCTGGCTGACTGCCAGTTCCTAGAAGATCCTTCTGTCTCTCCCATCACCCTTTCCACTCCCACAGCTATATGATTAGCTAGGTAATTCTCAGAAGGCTCCCCTCCCACTGCTGGTTGTGGAATGACTTGGCCCTTCCCTGCTGGCCCCCTTCCAGCATCTCTTGGGACTGATCTCTGACCCACTTCTTGGCTTTGGTGCTAGCTGACTTTGAGTCAATGAGTCACAAGTGCCCCCTGCTGATGCATCGGAGAACTGTCAGTGTTGGCTCTTTTCCCCAAAGCTTGAATGAGGCTGAGTGCAGAATTGCAGAATCCAGAGCCTGACATGTCTGTAGTGTTGATCAGCTTTCAAAGCAGCTGCCTTGCTTCAACCTCAGATACTACTCAGAGTCCAAAAGCTGGTCCAAGGTCTATCTACAAACAGGCCACATCATGTCTGCAAAAAGAAATTTGAGTCTTGTATGTTGAAGGGAGCAATTCAGATTTTTCCCAGGATGAATTTTAGGTTCTGGCCATAGTTGGAGTTGCTGGGTGAAATTCTACCTAGCCTTTTATCCACACTGCTGGAAGCAGTGAGGAGAAAGTGAAGAGAGCAGATAGCACGTTCAGAACAAAGTTCTCAAATTTCAGACCACTGACTTGCTAAGGAGATTTGAGGCTCCCAGGGGCAGAATGCTTTGCATATAGACACCTTGCAAATGAACAGTCTGTTTGACTAGACAGAGTGCTACAATTCTGGTTAAAAAAATGTGCCAATGCATTTCTAATTTTTGCATTGTTTTTACATAAATTTGCACATTAGGCTAGAGAGGTTTATGTGAAAGTATTAGAGTGATTCACAATTAACTAGTATCATTAAGTTCAACTGCATGAAAAGTCAGGCATCAGACCAAGATAAATGAAAAACATCTGAATATGTTAAAACCATTCTCTTTATTTACAACACAGAATCAGGGAACAGATGCACACCTGAGTGGGCCATCAGGAGGTTGGGGCTTGATTTCCATTGTCATCTTTCTCAACCTTTTCTGCTCAGTTTCTCCATACACTGGACTAAGGGACAGGCCATCTTCAAGAATCCTTTTGGTTTCTGTGTATCACAAGGGCTTAATACCTTTCCAAAGTGTTTTCCCTAAAGCTCACATAATAAAAGAAGAGCTTTCTATTGCCTATTGTGTTTCATTGGGTATTGCTCTATTGAGGTTAGCAGTCATTTGCGATTTGAGTGATTTTGCTCAGCAGTTCCTTGTGACTGAAATGGTCTCCTCCTCTCCTCTTTCCCATTCCTTGAACTTTTATGAAATCTGAAAATCCCACAACTAGAGTAATTATTTGAAGTCATCACTGACTGTCTTTGAGGCAAAGATACCTCAGGGAGAATGGCCCATGAATGACTAGCTGTCCACTCATCTATCTGAGTGGTGTTAAAGAAAGAAGGCAGAAAATATTGGAGAGAGAATAGTAGTGTTTAAAGAAGGGATTAAATTTACTGAGTGCAGAAAGCACTGAACTTGGAATCAGAAGATATGCATTCTAGGTCCATTTCATTTGAAAATACTATGCCAACTGTTAAGGGTTTTATGAATGAATATGAAGCCTCAAAAATTCTGGAGGATGGCACAACCACTTTGAAAAACTATTAGAGCTAAATATATACATGCCCTGTGTCCTAGTCATTCTAATCCTAGTTAAAGGTCTGAACAAATCTGTAAATTGAGTGTCCAGACAGATGCAAACTAGAATGGCTATAGTATTAATGGAAAATGGCATCAGTTAGACCTTGGTCACTGAGTTTGGCTAAGAAAAAAATTTAGATCCTAGAAACTCAAATACAAACAAAAGTTTATTTGGAAAGTCACAGGAGTAGAAAAAGTGAGCCATGGAAAAGTGAGTGAGCTGGGCTGTCTGGACTCAGGAAACAAGTTACAGAGGTGAAAGTAGGGCCATTGGAGCTTAAGACAGAGAAAGCAAACTGGCCTGGGGAAAGGAGAGGGAGAAAGGCACAGGTGTGCTCCAGAGAGAGCTTGCCTGGGAAAGAAGGAGGTAGGAAAAGGTGCAGGTATAAGAGAGAGAGAGAGCTTGAGCACTGGGTCTTTAGTCTTAAGGGCTTTTATCTGGAGATCTCAGTGGAGGATCTCAATAGATTATTCATCAGCGCTCCAGGTGTGTCTCCTCAGGGCCATGGTCTCCACTGGTCAGCACCAGGGCAGAGGATCATTAGTCATTACAACCAATGTCAGCCCACTTTGATTTTGCTGCTTCTCTGGGCCTAGAACTGAAACACAACTAAGGCCTAGATGCCATCTTTAGTTTAACCAAAACTCTGTGACCAAGAAACCCAAGGCTTTGCTCCCAAGATCATTTGATGTGTATTAGAACCTCATTTTCCTGAGGGCTTAATGCTTAAGGGAGTAGTCATGAAAGGGCATGTATGGGAGATGTATGAGGCTCTTCTCTGGCTCCCTGTTCCTCCTCTAAGGGGGTCTACTACATGACTAGTGACATGCCAGGGGAAGACAGGTCAGGGAAGGGTCTGAACTGCATGGCCAGTGATATGAAATGCCAGGGGGTCTAAGCCACATGGCCAGCAATATGCTAGCAGAGGAAAAGTCACCCTGGGGGTGAGGTCTTACCCTATAATGCTTGTCCTCCCAGTTTTGCCCATAGCTAGGTACCCCAGGCTTTCTGTCCTGGTGACCTCCTGTACCTGGCTTATTGTTCCTATTCTGCTCATGTCTGTCTAACTGTCTACTACAACAACAGTAATCCCATTCATAATAGTGCTAAACTGGAAACTATCCAAATGTCTATCAGGAGTAGAATGGCTAAATATTTTGTGATCTATTCACACACTATAATTCTATACATCAATTAGGATGAATGATCTACTATGACAAAGTCAATGTTGAGTGAAAGAAAACAGACACAGAAGCACACATAAAAACAGGCAAAGTTAATCTATGGCATTGGAAGTTGGGATGTCTTTATTTTTGGAGTGTAGGAGAGCAGAGACTGAAAGGGTCACATATAAAGTTTTAAAAAAACAACTTCTGTTCTGGTAAGAACAGACTGGGCAAAGATATATGTCCTGGACTACACATGGCAAGAGACAGAATGGTAATATTAGACCTGAGAAGATGTTTTGGGAAAAAAAGCAGGCGTTAGAAGTCAGGGGTGTGGGTGGATAAGGACTAGGAGGGCATGCAGGAGATGGATATTTTGACTTCCATCATTTTAACAAGGTTTGGCTCTATTATCCATCCTATGGCTTAGTAATTTTGTTGTCAATTAAACATTTAAAAATGTCTATAAACATTAACCCCTGTAAATCTTTAATAAGGTAGATTTTAGTTAATAATTTCTAGATAAACTTTCACACAAATCGTCCTTAGAGAAGCCACTGTTTGTGTCCTTTTTAGTTCATTAGTAACCCATAAACTTAAAGTGGAAAAATGATTTATGTGTTTGCTTGAATCTCCTGCTGTGTGTTGTGAACTTGATAAAACTTTAGTTATTTACAATTTTGAGTTTCTTTCTTTTTTAAAATAAAAACACTATTAAATTTTATTCATTAAAATAGGAGACCTAAGATACATTTCAAATAAACCAGTGGGAAACAATGTGAGAAATTCAATGTTAACCACAAATATGTACATACTATTCTTGTTCTATTAATAAAACTCTAGTAACTATTCTCTCTACATTGTCCAAGAATAAGTTACATCTTTATTACTCTTTTTAAAATTATTGATCTTGAGGACAGAAAAGAGGAAGAGAGAGAGAGAAACATTGATTTGTTGTTCCACTCATTTATCCATCCACTGGTTCCTTCCTGTATGTGTCCTGCTTGGGGACTAAACTAACTTTGGAGCATTGAGATGACACTCCAACTAACTGAGCAACTTGGCCGGGACAATTCTTCATTAATCTTTGGCATCCAAGTTATTGCCATTTCATGAAGGAAGTCACCATTTCTTCTGTATTATTTCTACCACATAATCTCTTTCTAGTAACCTATCACTAACTTTCCATGAAAAGCACAGTACATTTTAGAACCTTGGTGAGCAGTAAATTCCTAGGAATCTCTGACATACCTTGTGGTAGACATATTATTGCCTTCAACTTAATTGCTTCCTACTGCCCCATGATGAAATTAGATAGCCACACCTGTTGAAATTGACTTGCAGTGCTTCTCTGTTGAAGGAGCATAGTTAAGTGTGGGTGTCAAAGCCATTTGAATTGCGTTGGCCAAGTTAATGTTAGTGACAATGATGGGTATGGCACTTCTGAACAGAAACTCTTAAGAGTCATTGTACATTTGCAGTCCATTCCCCCCTCGTTTTCTTTTGTCAAAAGAATGACAAGTCCTAAGTAAAAACTGATCTTTCATGTGTTCCTGGAATGAGAAGACACATGGAGCAGAGCAACTACTTCCCACAGCCAATAATAGATAGAATAATAGCCTATGGCTTTGAAAGGAAGGTATTAGCAACCCCATTTTACAGATGGAATAACGGAGGCTAAGAGGAATTGAGTTATCTGTCCAAATTCACATAAGGAGTATATGGAAGACCTGGAAATATCATCTCCATTTTGTGTGGGTCTGTGTGTGTGTGTGTGTGTGTGTGTGTGTGTTAGGATTTTCCTCAGAGTCTTGGATCAATTTGGGCACAGCGTTGGTATTAAACAAACACTAAGTGACTCATATCACACTGTCTTGCCATCTTCCTATTGTTAATGAAAGAGGGCTGGCTGTACAGACATTTATTCTTACTCAGTGTGCACACTTCCCCTCCTCCCCACACAGATGTCTCCTCACAATATTCTCATGGCATGGCAGCAAAGGAGAGGACTTTAAGGATGTAAAAGGGATGCTGAGGCTGGGGAAATTTAGTGACTGTGGTAATAGAGCAGGGTGAGGACAGATTCTCAGATATTTGAGTGATATGTGAAAGAATTTGGACTTGTTCCTTCAGAGGGTATCTATCATGGCAATGGAACTGAGGAACAGAAATGAATTTAAGATACTAATTAAAATTAGAAACATAGAATGATTAATAACCAGTTGCTTTGTGAAGACAGAAGGGTTCAATAATAGATTTAAATTTCAAGTTGCAGTTTGATAAGCCTGTCTCACCCTTGATGAAACAGAAGAAAAGAAGCTTGGAATAAAAAACATAAAGCTAGTCATTTTTTAATGTTATTTTTTGATGGAGGATGTACATGTTGAATATGAGTTACTTTTGGGACATTTAGGTAGAGATATCTCTTTAACCAGCAAGTAATTTATATTTTAAATCTGACGTCTTAATTTTTACAACTAATACATATTTATTATAAAGCATTTAATTAATGCAAACAGGTTTGAAGGAGGAAGTAAAGATATATACAAATCCTAGACTCCAGAAACTACCTATGTTGATATTGAGTGTCACTATAGATGTGTTTCTGTGCAGACAAACATAGGGACTTATAAGGTATTTCTGTTTGCACAGAAGGAGATAAGCTTACAAAAATGGGATTATGTGTGCATATTCTTGTAAAAATTAAATGTGTTAAAATTATTTCATGTGAGTTTAACAGAAAAATATCAAATAAAAGAATTAAAGAACTTTTTTTGAAGTACTGAATTTAATTCTTGTTTATTTAGATAAATCTATTTTTATATATTTTTTATTGTTGTTCAAGTACAGTTGTCACCATTTTCCCTTCAACACAACCCCCAACCCAGCCATTCCCATGTCCCACCCTTGATACTAACCCCATTGGCTTTGCCCATGTGTCCTTCACACATGTTCCTGAAAACCTTTCCCCCTTTACCCACATTATCACCTCTCACCTCCCTTCTGGTTACTGTCAGTTTGTTCTAAATTTTAATGTCTCTGGTTATATTTTGCTTGCTCGTTTGTTTTGTTTATTAGGTTCCACTAATAGGTGAGATCATATGGTATTTGTCTTTCAATACCTGGCTTATTTCACTTAGCATAATACTTTCCAGATCAATCCATGCTGTGGCAAAGGGTAGGAACTCCTTCTTTCTTTCTGCTGCATAGTATTCCTTTGTGTAAATGTACCACAGTTTTTGATCCATTCATTTACTGATGGGCACTTAGACTGCTTCCAGCACTTGGCTATTGTAAATCGTGCTGCTATGAACATTGGGATGCATAGGTTCTTTTGGATTGGTGTTTCAGGGTTCTTATGGTATAATCCCAGCAGTGGAATTGCAAGGTCAAAAGGCAGTTCCACTGTTAGTTTTCTGAGGAAATTGCATACTGCTTTCCACAGTGTCTGCACCAGTCTGCATTCCCACCAACAGTGCACTAGGGTTCCCTTTTCTCCACAACTTCTCCAACACTTGTGGTTCATTGACTTGTTTATGCTAGTCATTCTCACCAGTGTGTGAAATGCTATCTCATTGTGCTTTTAATTTGCATCTCTCTGATGGCTAGTGATATTGAGCATCTTTTCATGTGTCTCTAGACCCTCTGTATGTCTGCCTTGGAGAAGTGTCTATTCAAGTCTTTTGCCCATTTTTTATTTGGGTTGTTTGTCTTTCTGGTGTGGAGTCATGTGAGTTCTTTATATATTTTGGAGATTAAGCCCTTGTCTGAGGTATCATTGGCAAATATATTTTCCCATATGGTTGGTTCTCTTTTTATTTTAATACTGTTTTCTTTAGCTGTGCAGAAGCTTTTTATTTTGATAAAATCCCATTTGTTTATTCTTTCCTTTATATTCCTTGCTGTAGGGGATGTATCAGTAAAAATATAGCTGCATGAGATGTCTGAGATTTTCCTGCCTATGTTCTCCTCTAGGACTTTAATGGTGTCATGACTTATATTTAAAATTTTTAAGCACTTTGAATTTATTTTTGTGTATGGTGTAAGTTGGTGATCAAGTTTCATTTTTTTGCATGTAGCTGTCCAGCTCTCCCAACACCATTTGTTGAAGAGGCTCTTTTTACTTCATTTTATGCTTCTTCCACCTTTCTCCAGTATTAACTGTCTGTAGAGACTTGGGTTTATTTGTGGGCTCTCTAATCTGTTCCATTGGTCCATCTGTCTATTTTTATGCCAGTACCAGGTTGTTTTGATTACAGTGACCTTGTAATACAGTTTGATATCAGGTATTGTGATCCCTTCTACTTTGTTCTCCTCTCTCAAAATTGCTGCATCTATTTGGGGTCATTTATGGTTCCATATAAATTTCTAAAATGCTTGTTCTATATCTGTGAAATGTACCATCGGTACTTTAATAGGTATTGGATTGAATCTATAAATTGTTTTGTTTAGTATGGACATTTTGATGATGTTAATTCTTCCAATCCATGAACACAGTATATCTTTCCATTTGTTTGTGTGTTCCTTGATTTCTTTCTTCAGTGTTGTGTAGTTTTCTGAGTATAGTTCTTTTACCTCCTTGCTTAGGATTTTTCCTAATTACTTTATTTTTCTTGTTGCTATATCAAATGGGATTTTTTTTTCTTGATTTCTGCTTCTGACATTTCATTGTTGGTATACAAATATGCCTTTGATTTCTGGATATTGACTTCGTATCCTTCTGTTTTGCCAAATTCATTTATTAGGTTGAGTAGTTTCTTGGTGGAGTGTATAGGATTTTTTATGTACACTATCATGTCATCTGCAAACAATGACAGTTTTGCTTCCCCCTTTCCAATTTGGATGCCTTTTATTGCCTTTCCTTGTCTGATCGCTGTGGCTAAAACTTCTAATAATATGTTGAATAGAAGTGGTGAAAGTGAACAACCTTGTCTTGTTCCTGATCTTAGTGGAAAAGATTTGTTTTGTTTTGTTTTTTCCCCATTGAGTATGATGTTGGCTGTAGGTCTCTCATATATGGCCTTTATTATGTGGAGAAATGCTCCCTCTATTCCCAGTTTGCTCAGTATTTTTATCATAAATGGGTACTATACTTTATCAAATGCTTTTTACATATCTATTGATGTGATCATGTGATTTTTCTCTTTCCTTTTGTTTAGGTGATATATTACATTTATTGATTTGCGAATATTGTACCATCCTTTTATACCTGGGATGAATCCCACTTGGTCATAGCGCATACACCAAAAGATCATGCACCAGGATCTTTTTAATGTATTGTTGGATGCAGTTTGCTGATATTTTGTTGAGGATTTTAGCATCTATGTTCATCAGTGATATTGGCCTGAAGTTTTCTTTCTTTCTTCATTGTGTCTTTATCTAGTTTTGGAATTAGGATGATGCTGGCCTCATAAAAGTAGTTTGGGAGTCTTCCATCTTCTTGGATTTTTTGGAATAGTCTGTGAAGAATAGGGGTTAACTCTTCCTTAAATGCTTTGTAGAATACTTCTGTGAAACCATCTGGTCCAGGGCTTTTGTGTGTCAGGAATTTTTTGATTACTGCTTCAATTTTATCTGCTGTTATTGGTGTTCAGCCTTTCTGCTTCTTCTTCATTGAGTTTGGAAGATTATACTTTTCTAGAAATTCCTCCATTTCACCTAGGTTTCCAAATTTCTTGGCATACAGTTCTTCATAGTATTTTCTTACAATCCTTTGTATTTCTGTGGTATCAGTTGTAATCACCCCTCTTTCTTTTCTGATTGTGTTTAATTGGCTCCTCTCTCTTTTTTTCTTGATGAGTCTGCTTAAAAAGTTGTCCATTTTGTTTATCTTTTCAAAGAACCAGTTCCTGGATTAATTGATCCTTAGAATTGTGCTTTTAGTCTCTATGTCATTTAATTGTGCTCTAATCTTGGTTATTTCTGTCCTTCTACATGCTCTGGGCTGTCTTTGTTGTTGTTCCTCGAGTTCTTGTAGATGTAGGGTTAGGTTTGTTTGAAATGTTTCTATCATTTTAGGTAGGCCTGTATTTCTATGAACTTCCTCTCAGGACTGCCTTTCCTGTGTCCCATAAGTTTTGGGTTGTTGTGAGTTCATTTTCATTTGTTTTCAGAAACTTTCTGATTTCATCCCTAATTTCATTCTTGACCCATTCATTGTTTAATAGCATGTTATTCAATCTCCATGACTTTGAGTATTTTTGACTTTTTTTCTTGAGGTTGGTTTCTAGTTTCAGTTTCTTGTGGTCAGAGAAAATGCTTGATATGATTTCAGTTTTCTTGAATTTGTTGAGGCTTGTTTTGTGCCCTACCATGTGCTCTATCTTTGAAAATGTTCTATGTGCATTTGAAAAGAATGTGAATTTAGCTTCTTTGGAATGTGAGGCTCTATATATATCACTTAAGCCCATTTCATCTAGGGGTTGTAAATTTCACAATATCTTTGTTGATATTTTGTTTGGAAGATCTGTTCATTTTTGACAGTGGGGTGTTAAAATCCCCCACTATAATTGTGTTGCTGTCAATATCTTTCTTGAAGTCCTCTAAGATTTTCTTTATGTATTTGGGTGCTCCTATGTTGGTTGCATATATATTTACATGCTTACTTGGTGGATTCTTCCCTTGAGTATTATGAAGTGACCTTCTGGGTCTCTCTTTATGGCCCTTTTTTTGAAGTGTATTTTGTTTGATATGAGTATTGCTACCCAATTTTTTTTCCTCTCCATTTGCTTGGAAAATTTGTTTCCAGCCCTTCACATTCGGTCTGTATAGATCTTTTGTCCTGAGGTGGTTCTCTTGTAGGCAGCATATGTGTGGGTCATGCTTTCTAATCCATTCAGCTATTCTATGTCTTTTGATTGGAGCATTTAGTCCATTTACTTTCAAAGTTATTATTGATATATACTTATTCACTGCCATTTTTTGGTACCTGTGTTTCTCTCTCTCTTTTCCTTTCTTTCCTTAAAGGAGTCCCAGTTCTCTTTTCATTTTAATACTATTTAATTTAGCCATGCAGAAGCTTTTCATTTTGATGAGATCCTATTTGTTTATTCTTTCCTTTATGTCCCTTGCTCTAAGGGACATATCAGTGAAAATATTGCTCAATGGAATATCTGATTTTCCTCCCTATGTTTCCTCTAGGACTTTTATTGTGTCATGACTTATATTTAAGTATTTTATCCACCTTGAATTTACTTTTGTGTATGGTGTAAGTTGGTGATCGAGTTTCATTTTCTTGCATGTAGCTGTCCAACTCTCCCAACACTATTTGTTGAAGAGGCTCTTTTTACTCCATTTTATGCTTCTGAACCCTTTGTCAAATATTAATTGAACATAGAAACTTGAGTTTATTTCTGGGCTCTCTAATCTGTTCCATTGGTCTGTGTGTTCTTATGCCAGTACCAGGTTGTTTTGATTTCATTGATCTTGTAATACAGTTTGATATCAGGTATTGTGATCCCTTCTACTTTGTTCTCCTCTCTCAAAGTTGCTGCAGCTAATTGAGGTCCTTTATGGTTCCACATAAATTTTTGAAATGTTTGTTCTATATCTGTGAAATATGTCATTGGTACCTTAATAGGGATTGTGTTGAATCTGTAAATTGCTTTGGGTAGTTTGGATTTTTTGATGATGTTAATTCTTCTAATCCATGAACATGGTGCATGATTCCATTTGTTTATATCTTCCTTAATTTCTTTCTTGAGTGTCGTGTAGTTTTCTGAGTATAGGTCTTTTACCTCTTTCATTAAGTTTATTCCTAAGTACGTTATTATTATTGTTGCTATAAGGAATAGGATTTTTTTCCCTGATTTGTGTTTCTGATATTTCATTCTTGGTGTACAAAAATGGCTTTGATTTCTGAATATTGATTTTGTATCCCGCTGTTTGCCAAATTCACTTATTAAGTCAAGTAGTCTTTTGGTGGAGTATGTAGGGTTTTCTTTTTTAAAATATATTTTATTGAATGCTATTACAGTTGTCCCATTTCCCCCATTTATTCCCCTTCACCCTGCACACTCCCTCCCACACACATTCCCCCTCTTTAGTTCACGTCCATGGGTCATACATATAAGTTCTTTGCCTTCTACATTTCCTATACTATTCTTAACCTCCCCCTGTCTATTCTCTATCTACCATTTATGCCACTTATTCCCTGTACCTTTCCCTCTTCTCCCCCCTGCACTCCCCTGTGATAACCCTCCTTGTGATCTCCATTTCTGTGGTTCTGTTCCTTTTCTAGTTGTTTGCTTAGTTGGTTTTTGTTTTTGTTTTAGGTGTGGTTGTTAGTAACTGTAAGTTTGCTGTCATTTTACAGCTCATATTTTTTATCTTCTTTTTATTAGGTAAAGCCCTTTAACATTTCATATAATAAGGACTTGTTATGATTAACTTTAACTTGACCTTATCTGAGAAACACTTTATCTGACCTTCCACTCTAAATGAAAGCCTTGCTGTGTAGTGCAATCTTGGACATAGGTCCTTGCCTTTTATGACTTGGAATACTTCTTTCCAGCCTCTTCTTGCCTCCAAGTCTCTTTTGAAAAATCAGCTGACAGTCTCATGAGAAATCCTTTGTAGGTAACTGCTCCTTTTCTCTTGTTGCTTCTAAGGTTCCCACCTTATCTTTAGTCTTGGGTAATATAATTATGATGTGCCTTTTTGTGTTCCTCCTGGGACACTCTGATCTTTCTGGGACTCTCTCAGGTCCTGGACTTACTTCAAATCTATTTCCTTTGCCAGATTGAGGTATTTCTCCTTCATTATTTGTTCAAATGAGTTTTCGATTTCTTGGTCTTTCTCTTATTCTTCTGGTACCCTATGATTCGGATCTTGGAATGTTTAAACATGCCCTAGAGGTTCCTAAGCCTCTCCTCATATTTTTTGATTCTTGTTTCTTCATTTTGTTCTGGTTCATTTCTTTCTTCCTTCTGGTCCACACTGTTGATTTTGAATCCCAGTTTCCTTCCTGTCACTGTTGGTTCCCTGTACATTTTCCTTTATTTCACTTAGCATAAGCCTTCATTTTTTCATCTAATTTGCGACCATATTCAACCAATTCTGTGAACATACTGGTTACCAGGGTTTTGAAATGTGCAGCTGATAGGTTGGCTCTCTCTTTGTCGCTTAGTTGTATTTTTTCTGGAGCTTTGACCTGTTCTTTCATTTGGGACACATTTTTTTTTTTTTTTTTTTGTCATGGCCCTGTTATATAAAAAGAGGTAGAGCCTTAGTTGTTCACCAGGGTGGGGCAACCCATGTTGCTGCATTGTGACCCTGTATGTGGGGGAGGGTTCTGAGAGGGAACAGTGGCACTTGCTCTGCTCTCTGTCATTTTTCAGTCATTTCCCCTGCTACCCACAAGCAAAGTGGGCCCATCTGGTGCTGATTCCTGGGTGGGTGTGTTTGTACATTCTAGGACCCTGTGGGTATCTCTAAGGAAGTCTCCTGTGAGGCTGGGAGTTTCTCCTACTCTCACCTCAACCCCAGGTGTTTTCAGTGAGAGGCTTTGAGGCTTTATTTCCCTGTGCTGGAACCCTGGATTGTGCTGTCTCACTCCCCAGTTGTTCCTCCTGGTTTATCTGCAGGTGAATGTGTGACCACGCAGTCTACCAGTCACTGCCTTGCTAGCTCTGGTCCTCCAGCTGCCACCTTGCCATGAGTCCTCTCCACCTGGCTGCCCGTCTCTGCCCTTCCTACCAGAGTGGATGAAAATTTATTCTTTAACTTGTTGGTTTTTGGACTTCCATACAGTTAGATTTTCTGTCAGTTCTGGTTGTTTTTTGTTTTTACATTGTTGTTATCCTTCTTTTGGTTGTGTGAGGAGTTATGGTGTGTTTACCAATGCCTCCATCTTGGCCAGAGGGGTTTTCTGTATACAATATCATGTCACCTGCAAACAATGACAGTTTTGCTTCCTCCATTTGAATTTGGATGCCTTTTTTTTCTTTTGTCTGATCACTGTGGCTAGGACTTCCAATACTATGTTTAATAGAAGTGGTGAAAGCAGACATCCCTGTCTTGTTCCTGATCTTAGTGGGAAAGCTTTTAGTTTTGCCCATTGAGTGTGATGTCCGCTGTATGTGTCTCGCATATGGCCTTTATTATGTTGAGGAATGCTCTCTCTATTCCCATTTTGCTGAATGTTTTTATCATAAATTGGTGGTATACCTTATCAAATGGCTTTTCTCCATTTATTGATATGACCATGTGGTCTTTCTCTTTCCTTTTGTTCATGTGATGTATTTTGTTTATTGATTTTTTAATATTGTACTATCCTTTCATACCTGGGATGAATCCCAGTTGGTCATGGTGTATGATCTTTTTAATGTATTGCTGGATGAGGCTTGCCAATATTTTGTTTAGGATTTTAGCATCTATGTTCATCAGCTATATCTTCTGTATTTTTCTTTCTTTGTTGTGTTTATCTGCTTTTGGAATTTGGATGATGCTGGCCTCATAAAAAGAGTATGGTCATTTTCCATCTTCTTGGATTTTGGAATAGTCTGTGAATGATAGGAGTTAGCTTTTCCTTAAATATTTTATTAAATTCTCCTGTGAAACTGTAGGTCCAGTGCTTTTGTGTGTCGGGAGTTTTTTGATTACTGCTTCAATTTCATCAGCTGTTATTGGTCTGTTCAGGCTTTCTGCTTCTTCATTCAGTTTCGAAGAGTATATTTTTCTAGAAATTTTTCCATTTCACCTAGGTTTTCAAATTTTTTGGCATATAATTTTTCTACTAATTTCTTACTGCCCTTTGTGTTTCTCTGTTATCAATTGTAATCTCTCCTCTTTCATTTCTGATTGTGTTTATTTGGGTCCTCTCACTTTTTTTCTTGATGAGTCTGCTTAAAGGCTCATCGATTTTGTTTATCTTTTCAAGGAACCAGCTCCTGGATTCATTGATCCTTAGAATTGTTCTTTTAGTCTCTGTGCCATTTAATTCAGCTCTGATTGTGTTTATTTCTTTCCTTCTACTTGCTCTGGGCTGCCTTTGTTGTTCTCCCTCCAATTCTTATGGATGTAGGGTTAGGTTGTTTATTTGAAATGTTTCTACCTTTTTATGTATACCTGTATCACTATGAATGTCCCTTTCAGAACTGCCTTTGCTGTGCCCCATCAGTTCTGGAGTGTTGTGTGTGCAATTTAACTTGCTTCCAGAAACTTTTTGATTTCTTTTTTGAACTTATTGCTGAGCCATTGATTGTTTAATAGTATTCTGTTCAATCTCCATGAGTTTGAGTTTTTTCCTTGAGGTTGGTTTCTAGTTTCAGTCCCTTGTTGTTAGAGAAAATGCTTGATGTGGTTTCAGTTTTCTTAAATTTGTTGGGGCTTGTTTTGTGCCCTACCGTGTGGTCTGTCTTGGAAAATGTTCTATGTGCATTTGAAAAGAATGTGTATTTTGTTTCTTTGGGAGGAAAGGTTCTATATATATCAGTTAAGTCCATTTGTCTAGGACATTGTTCAATGCAGCAATATCTTTGTTGATATTTTGTTTGGAAGATCTATCCATTTTTGACAGTGGGGTGATAAAATCCCCTGCTATGATTGTTTTGCTGTCAATATATTTTCTTGAAATGCCCCTATATTTTAATTATAATGTATATTTGAGTGCTCCTATGTTTTGTGCATATGTATTCATAATGTTTATGTCTTCTTGATGGGTTCTTTCCTTGAGTATTATGAAATGTCCTTATGGGCCTCTTTTTATGGCCTTTGTTTTGAAGTCTATTTTGTCTGATATGAGTATTGCTACCCCAGCTTTTATTTTCCTGTCCATTTGCTTGGAAAATTTTTTTCTAGTCCTTCACTTTCAGCCTGTGTAGGTCTTTTGTTCTGAGGTAGGTCTCTTGTAGGCAGCATATGTGTGGATTGTGGATCATGATTTCTATCCATCCAGGTACTCTATGTCTTTTGATTGAGGCATTTAATCCATTTACATTTAAGTTTATTATTGATAAGGTACTTATTTATTGCCATGTTCCTTCCTTTGTAGCTGTGTTTCTCTCTCTCTCTCTTTTTCTTCCTTTTCTTAAAGCTGACCCTTTAGCATCTCTTGCAGAACTGGTTTGGAGGAGGTGTATCTCTGAGACTGCTTTTGTTCAGGAAGCTCCTTATTTGGCCTTCCATTTTAATTGAGAGCCTTGCTGGATTGAGTAGTCCCAATTGCAGGCCTTTGGTTTTCATTACTTGGAATATTCCTTGCCTTTCTCTTCTGGCTTGAAGTGTGTCCACTGGGAAGTCAGCTGCTAGCCTTATCGGTGCTCCCTTGTATGTTACTTACTGTTTCTTCCTTGATGCCTGTAAGATTTTCTCTTTGCCTTGGAATTTTGCCATTTTAATTATGAGGTGTCCTGGAGTGGGCCTCTTTGTGTTCCTCTTAATTGGGATCCTCTGTGCTTCCTGGGTTTGTGTGACTTTTTCTGTCATCAAATTAGGAAGTTTTCCATCATTACTTTTTCAAGTAGGTTTTCTATCCCTTCCTTTTCTTCTTTTCCTTCTGGTATCCCTGTTATAAAGCTATTTTGTTTCATGTTGTCCTGCAGTTCCCTTGACACTTCTTCATTCTTTCTGAGTATCTTTTCCTTTCCTTGCTCTTTCTGGGTGTCTTGTTATACATTTGTCTCCAGCTCACCAAGTCAATCCTCTGCTTCATCTACTCTGCTTTTGATTCCTTCTACTGTTTTCTTCAGTGTCAAAGTTGTATTCTTCATTTCTTCTAGGCTCTTATGGATAGTTTCTATTTCCTTTTTCATGTTGATGTAGTTTGTAGTGAGTTCATCAAAGATTCTCAGTAGTTTTTGGTAATACTCAGTGAACTCATTGAGCTTCCTGATAAGCATTGCTTTGAACTCTATATCTGTTAGTTGACTTCTCTCTTTTTCATTTGGCATTCTTTTTGAGACTCTCCCCTTTCATTTTGTTTGGGGTTTGTTTCCTTGTCTTTTTGTTGTTTGTGAGATGCTTCTTGTTTGCCTCTGCTTCTTAAACACATCTCTTCTGACTCCCTTCAGTTTTTGGTGTGAACTTCTATGTTAGGAGACCTGTGAGTTTCAGTGGTGCAGTCTCTTTGGTCTCTTGAACTTGCTGCTCTTGGGATGCCATTTATGATGGTGTTCTGGATGTATTTGGTTTTGATTATTATTGGGTCTTCTTTGGTGGGTTTTACCTCCAGCTGTTCGACTGAGGGTCACTCCACCCACCACTTGTTGTATGCTGTTGGTGCAGGTGGTTCCAGAGAAAACCACAAAGCCCAGGAAACAAACCCACAGCCACAAAAATATTGCCCCCCCCCCAAAATCTCAGAATCAACAGCAAATGAGCCAGTATTAATAAGGGTATAAAAAGATTAAGACTATTATAGGAAGGAGAGAAATAATCTATACTATAAATTCTAGTGACTTAATATATACAAACTTGCCAGACAAAAATTAATTTTAAAAAGCTATGCAGGAAAGAAAATATCACTAATCATGGAGAAGACCATGGTGGATTTCATCTCATTAACCTTTAGTATTAAGCCCTGTTTTTTTCTTTCTGGATCCACCTCTGGTGGTGTCAGTTGTTGGCACCATCTGACCTTAGGCAGTCTGCTCTGAGACTGCCAGAGATCTGCTGTGTATAGTGACCTCCTTCAGTTTTTAATTAGTCACTTTGCACTCAGCAGTCAGGCTTAATCCCCATAGGGTAGGGCAGAATTCCTTCTGGGATTGGGGCTATTGTTTTCTCTCAGGCTGCTGCTGCTTGGAGTAGGGTGGTCTGCATGAGCAGGATGACTGCTGCAGTATGGGTGATGACTTAGCCCAGGATTTCCATGGCCACTCTCTCAGTTCTCTCCCCCAAGCTCTTGTCCTCAAAGTCCCCTCAAGTTTCTCTAGTCCACTCGCCCCTGGGGAGCCCATTCCTTCCTCAGGGTCTATGTCTGTGGCTGTCTCCTTTAGTTATTAATCTAGTCACTTGGAACTCAGCAGTCAGGCTGAAGCTCCACAGAGCTAAGACAGAGTCTCTCTTGGGGGCGGGCTGTTGCTTCACCTCAGGCTGCTGCCACATGGAGGGGGAGTGGTTTGTTTGAGCACAATGGCTGCCATTTGGGGGATGACTCAGCACCAGGGTCCCTGTGAGTACTCCTTCTGCTCTCTCCCCAAACCTTCCATCCCCAGTCTCTCCTCAGGTGTTTCCAGCACACTATTCTCCTGCCTTTGCCGGAACCCTGGGTAAGTAACAACAAATGAAAATTTGTGCATTGACCCTTTAAATGACTCTTTGCATCTCCAGCCATCCATCTCTAGCAAAGAGCAACCCTGCTGCTTTCTGTCACCAGTTGTTATCTGTGTGCTTTTTGGGCTCTGGTGCTTTAGGCTGGGCATCCCAGTTTAGGGTTTAGACCCCATTCTTCTCAGAGGGGTCCAACCTGCTGCTTAATTATCCCTCTAGCACTGCCACCTGTGGGTGCCCAGCCAGCCCTCTCTCATCTGCACTGCACTCCTTACCAGACAGATTATGCCAAAGCTGGTTCTTTTGTCTGTCCAAGGTCAAAAGACTTCTCTCTCACTATATTTCAGTTGATTGTTCTGGGTAATTTCTCCACAATTTAGTTGTAATTCCAGATTGTTCCTGGGAGGAGGTTAGTGTGGCTTCCACTCACTCCTCTGCCATCTTCAGATCAATGAATTACATAACCTTTGATAAGTATTGAGAGGGCATTATGGAAAGCACAAGATGTTGAATTCATTTAAAAATACTGTATGTTATGCAATGTTGACTACTTAGCATAAAAGATAGGAAAATCAGCATTCTTACATTTTTCCCCTGACTTCCAGCTTCCTAATTGTATTAATTCATATATGCTGAGCACCAAATATCAGCTATTAATGGTCTCAAATGTTTTAGACACCTCAGTAAATAAAATGGATGCTAAACTGGATTTTTGCCCTTGTGGAGTTTATTGTATTTTTCAGGGGGAGATAGAAAATAAATAATGAAAGGAAGCATAATAATGTAGTAAATAAAAAATAAATAAAAATAGAAAAACAAAGGATAAGAAGGAGCAGGAGGGCCAGGTATGGGAGTGAGAAGAAGGTTGTATTCTCAAATAATTCATTGTGAAGGCAAGATTGCAGAAAATAGGCAAGTAGAGTGAGATGTGTGGGATAACCATTCAAGGCAGGCACTGAAAAGCTAGATTAATTCCTTAAAGGCATGTTTGGCAGTTCTAGGACCAGTGAGGAGGACAGCACTGCTAAAATAGAGTAAGTGAAGAGCAAATTAATGGAAGAGGACAGAAGTTTACAAATGGCAGAGCTGATCAAGCAGAGCCCTGTAGGCCATTGTAAAGACTTTGGCTTATACTTGAAGTGAAATGGAAGCCATTATGAATTACAATAGTGTTTATATCAGTGCAGTTATTACAATATTTATATCCTGCTTCATAGCTGTAGTTTTCATAGATGTTTAGTTTTTCAAAATGGCTTTAGTGCTGTCAATCATTCTGTATTAATGTTTTAATTTTCTAAAGCTCTGTAAGAAAATATCCCAAAGCTTTGTGGTTTAATACAATAACTGTGACATTATCTCCCATGATCATGGTGATTGACTAGAATGTCTAATATGGGGCATTCACTGTTGTCCCTTGAGGCTTCCTGTTGGCTAGAAGCTCAACTGGAGCAACTACACATTGTCTCTCCATTTGGCTAGTAGAGTTTCTCGTAGCATGGTGCTCAGAAAGAGCATCCCCAAAATTTTCAGTTCCTTTAAAGTCTAGGTCTGGAACTGGCACAGTGCCATTTTTACTGCGGATTCTAGTAGGAGAAAACAAAACAAACAAACAAACAAACGTCTATTTTTTTGCTGGGAAAAATGACAAAAAACTTATGGGTAATTTTAATTCACCACAGATAACTTCTTCATTTTTGTTTTCTTTATTTTTTTAAATGGTTTTCTTTTTAATTGTAGGTATTTCTTTGATTAGTTTTACCTAATCATGGTGGGCTCATGGTGTTTGCATTTTCTGTTCTTTCCAGTTTGAGAATGTATATCTTATTACCTTTGTTTTTTTTAATATATTTTATTGACTATGCTATTATAGTTTCCCATTTTCCTCCCTTCATTCCCCTCAGCCCTGCACATCCCCTTGCACTTGAATTCCCTCCCCCTTTAGTTCTTGTCCATGCATCGTGCATATAACATCTTTGTCTTCTACATTTCCTATACTATTTTTAAACTCCCCTGCTGAGACCAGTGCGAAGTGGGGGTACTTGAGTGGGGGTGACAGGAGATTAGAAAAGACACAACACAGATAGTTTAAGGGAAAGGGGGGGCCAGGTGTGACACTGACCTCTGATGGAGAGACAGTGAGCCCTGAACATGGACTTCGCCTTTATTTTATAGGGGTTGGCTAAATAAAGCTCAAGGATGCTTTGCAAACTTAGAGAGATGCTGCAGGCACAGGTTGTTCCATTCCCAGGCTATCTAACTGACACATATGTCTTCTGCAAAAGTTATAGTGCATACAGTTGAAGGTTATTTATCTGCTTCTCAACCCCTGTGTGTTCCAGCTGTGTCAGCTGCTGGCTTGATTCGCCTTGTAGATGCAAGCAGTCAAGTGCGGCTTTGTTAAGCACTCAACCTTGGCTATGATACCAGCCTTCACTATCCCTCACATTCCCCCTGTGTATTTTCTACCGATCATTTATGCTACTTATTCTCTGTGCCTATTCCCCCTTTCTCTCCTCTACCCCTCCCCACTGATAACCCTCGATGTGATCTCAATTTCTATGATTCTGTTTCTGTTCTAGTTGTTTGCTTAGTTTTTTTTTTTGTTTTGTTTTGTTTTTAGATTTGGTTGTTGACAGTTGTAAGTCATCATTTTACTGCACTTATTTTTTATCTTTTCTTAGATAAGTCCCTTTAACATTTCATATAATGAGGGCTTGGTGATGATGAACTCCTTTAACTTGACCTTCTCTAGAAAGCACTTTATCTCTCCTTCCGTTCTAAATGATAGCTTTGCTGGATAGAGTAATCTTGGATGTAGGTTCTTGCCTTTCATGACTTGGAGTACTTCTTTCTAGCCCCTTCTTAACTGCCAGGTTTCCTTTGAGAAATCAGCTGATAGTCTTTTGTAGGTAACTGTCTCCTTTTCTCTTGGTGCTGTTAAGATTCTCTTTTTATCTTTAATCTTGGGCGATGTAATTATGATGTACCTTGGTGTGTGCTTCCTTGGGTCCAACTTCTTTGGGATTCTCTGAGCTTCCTGGACTTCCTGGAAGTTTATTCACTTTGCCAGATTGGAAAAGTTTTCCTTCATTATTTGTTCAAATATGTTTTCAATTTCTTTCTCTCCCTCTTCTTCTTGCACCACTATGATTTAGATTTTGGGATGTTTAAAATTGTACCAGAGTTTCCTAAACCTCTCCTAATTGTTTTGAATTCTTGTACCTTCATTCTGTTCTGGTTGACTATTTTTTTCCTTCTGGTACAAACTGTTAATTTTGACTTCTGTTTTCCTTCCCTTCACTGTTGGTTCCCTGTACATGTTCCTTTATTCACTTTGCACAACCTTCACTTTTTCCTGTATTTTTGTGACTATACTCAACCAATTCTGTGAACATCATGATTACCAGTGTTTTGAACTGTGCATCTCATAGGTTCACTATCTCTTCATTGCTTAGTTGTATTTTTTCTGAAGCTTTGATCTGTTCTTTCATTTGGGCCTTTTTTTTTTTTTTTTTTTTTTTTTTTTTTTTTTTTTTTTTTTTTTTTTTTTTTTTTTTTTTTTTTTTTTTTTTTTTTTTTTTTTTTGACTTGGTGCATCTATTACATAGTAAGGGGCAGAGTCTTAGGTATTCACCAAGGTGGGGCAACTCTCATATATAAGTGGTGGAGGGATTTGAGAGCAAACAATGCCACTTGCTCAGCTCTCTGTCAGCTTTCAGTCACTTCCACTGCTACCCATAGGCAAATTGGGCCCTTCTGGTGTTGATTCCCAGGTGGGTTGTTCTGTGTACATTCTAGGACCTTGTGGGCCTCTCCAGTGAATTCTCCTGTGAGTCTGGGAGTTTCTCCTGCTGTCTCAACCCTCACAGATTTTTTCGGTCAGAGGTTTTGATGCTTTATTTCCCTGTGTTGGAACCCTGGGTTGCATGGTCTGTCTTGCTCCACAGTTGTTCCTCCCAGTTTATCTGCATGCAAATGTGGGACCACCTAGTCTGCCAGCTGCTGCCACACCTGTGCCTACAGCTGCCAC
Organism: Tonatia bakeri; assembly: GCA_004024845.1. Classification (NCBI taxonomy): domain Eukaryota; kingdom Metazoa; phylum Chordata; class Mammalia; order Chiroptera; family Phyllostomidae; genus Tonatia; species Tonatia bakeri. The sequence goes on from PVIA01010064.1 coordinate 25,864, forward strand.
CTTCCCAGCCTGCCAGCTACTGTCTTATCCTCCCCAGTCCTCTAGCCACTGCCTTGCCAGGAGTCCTCTCTGCTCAGCTGTCCATTTCCGCCCTTCCTACCGGTCTGGATGAATGTTTCTTCTTTAACTCCTTGGCTGTTGGACTTCCATACAGTTTGATTTTCTGTCAGTTCTGGTTGATTTTTGTTTTTAAATTTGTTGTTGTCCTCCTTTTGGTTGTGCAAGGAGGCACAGTGTGTGTACCAATGCCTCTATCTTTGCTGGAAGCCTGTCTTCTGTTCTCTTATTGCCTTTCTGTTAGAATAACAACATCACTAGGAAAATATTCTTGTTTCACATTAGTTCTTCAGGCCTTTATGGACATTACTGTATTGTCTTCTGGCTTTGAATGTTGCTGTGAAAAAGTCTGAGACTGGCTTATTTTTTTCCTCTTTGTAGGTAGTAAAATTTTAAGATACTTGAAGAATTTATTCTTTGCCTTTGAATTTCAGAAATCTAATCAGAACATCTGGATTGTTCATGACATATCTTAGAACACTATATGTTTAGATTCAAATACTCCTTTTTTGTCAAGAAAATTTTCTTGTTTCAGTACCTTGTGGTCAGAGAAAATGCATGATGTGATTTCAATTTTCTTGAATTTGTTGAGACTTGTTTTGTGTCCTATTATGTGGTCTATCTTGGAAATGTTCCATGTACATTTGCAAAGAATGTGTATTTTGCTTCTTTGGTATGAAAGGTTCTATGTATATCAGTTAAGTCCATTTGATCTAGGACATTGTTCAATGCAGCAATATCTTTGTTGATATTTTGTTTGGAAGATCTATCAATTTAGCAAAATATAACCAAGACATTGAAATTAAGAATAAGCTGACAGGAACCAGAGGGCAGGAAGGAGGAGATAGTGGAGGTGAAAGGGAGAAGGGGTTTTCAGGAACATCTATAAAGGACACAAGGACAAAGCCAAAGGCAGGTAGGATCAAGGGTGGGAAGTGAGGATGACCAGGGTGGGGGTGAGTGGTGAGGAAAAAATAAAAACAACTGTACTTGAACAATAATTTTTTAAAAAGGAAGTTTTCTTACATGTTATTGCTGAATGTTTTGTTTCATGTTTTAACTTTTATATTTAATAAAGAAAAACTAAGTTGGATTAACTATTTTGGCATTTCATTTCTCTAATTAAAAATATCCCCCCTTCCATTTTATTTATAGAGAATTTCTCAAATCTTTTATCTGTTTGATTCCTCGTCACTTTGAAATTATTTTTTACCATGGAAATTATATTTTTGTCCTCAAATTGTTAATTCTTCAATGTCCACTTTCTTCTACTTCTGTATTTTTTTGCATTTATTTTATTGAATTCATTTTTAGTTATTCTACACTGGAAAGTACTCACAAGCAATTTCATTCTGTTTCTTGAGTTAGGTTTTGTTCCAGAGTAAGCTGTTTATTATGTCTTACATTAACAGTTTTTGTCTTTTTGTTATGGTTAGGTTGTTTGTTTGAGATATTTCTATCTTCTTTAGATAGGCATAAATTGCTGTGAATTTCCCTCTGATGACTGCCTGTGATGTGTCCTATAGTTTCTGGGTTATTGTGTGTTCATTTTCATTTGTTTCTAGATACTATTTGATTTCTTCCTTGATCTCATTGTTAACCCATTCATTATTTAATAACATGTTATTTAGCCTCCATGTATTGAATATTTTGGGTTTTTTTTCCTGTGGTTGGTTTCTAGTTTTAAGCCATTGTGATCAGAGAACATGCCTGATATGATTTCTGTTTTCTTGAATTTATTAAGGCTTGTTTTGTGTCCTTCCATGTGGTCATCTTTGAGAATGATCTATGTGTGTTTGATAAGAATATATATTTTGCTTCTTTAGGTTGAAATGTCCTGTAAATATCATTTAAGTACATTCAATATAGACTGTGTTTCAAAGTTGCAATATTTTTGTTGATTTCTTGTTTGGAAGATCTATCCATTGTTGACAGTGGGGTGTTAAAATTTCTTACAATGAGTGTATTGCCATTTGTGTCTTTCTTGAAGTTTTCCGAGATTTTTCTTATGTATTTAGGTGCTTCTATGCTGGATGCACAGATGTTTACAAGGATGATATCCTCTTGTTGGACTACTCCCTTAAGTATTTTGTAGTGACCTTCTGTGTTTCTTGTTATGGTCTTTGATTTGAAGTCTATTTTGTATGATATAAATATTGCTACCCAAGCTTTTTTTCATGTCTGTTAGCGTGAAATATATTTTTCCATCTCTTCACTTTCAGCCAGTGTACATATTTTGTTTTGATATGGGTCTCTTGTAGACAGTGTATGTGTAGGTCATGTTTTCTTTCTCATTCAGCTACCCTATGTCTATTGATTAGAACATTTAATCCATTTGATACAGGGTGCGGCCAAGGGGGGGACCCCAAATGGACATTTAAAATGGGGTCCAGAACTCAAGGTGTTCAGAAAATACTAGGATGTCCTACCCCCCCCTCAAGGTGTGGGTGGGGGAAAGGAACAAATGAAGCAGGCCCATTGAGAGCTGTTTTGCATAGCAACAGCTCTGCAGCTAACCTCTAGGGTGTGGTCATTTAACATATCTATAACCTTTGACTGGCTACATAGATATGTTAAGTAGCTATGGCCATACTCTGAGCCAGGAGGATGGAAGTAACTTCTCCACCAAGCTGTAACTGGGGGGTGGGGGCAGGTCCACTGAGTTACAGCACTTGCGTGGGAGCTCGGAGGAGATTGGTTCCAGGACATGGGGTGACACTTGCCCAGACCCATGATGGTGACCAAAAAAGCTGGAAAGGATAGCAGATTGAGGGCAGGTGTGGCCAAGTGTGGGAGGAGTCGGAAGTGGGGCTGCAGAGGAAGATTGGTGCGGGATTTAAAAGCCCAGGCGCGGCAGCCATAGAAGAGAGTAGGGGCTCCCGCAGCCCTGTAGGAGAGAACCACGCGGATTTGGCTGAGTACAGGGCTCCTGCATCTCTGTGAAGGGAGAACCATGCGGCTTTTGGCTGAGTGAGGACTCCTGTGGTCCTGGGGGAGAGAGGACCACGTGGCTGGAGCAGTGGTGGGAGAACCACGCGGCTTTCGGCAGAGCAGAGGGCTCCCACAGCCCTGTGAGAGAGGACCACGCAGCTTTGCCAGAGTGAGGACCCCCGCAGCATTAGCAGGGGGAACCATCACCCAGCTTTAGCAGAGATTCTGGCGACACAGCTGATGGTGCCGAGAACCGAGAGAGGCCTACCAGCCGAGCACGGATTACTGGGAATAACCAGACACTGCCTGAGACTGGACTTCTATTTCCTTTCCTGAGATACGGTACCCCAAACTGGGCAAGGGGGAAGGAAGGACTGTGTGCATCTGTGGGTGTTTTAAGGGACTTTGGGGTTTTGGTAAAGACATTAGGTCACTACTTTAAGTTTGTATAGTACTAAATAAACGTTTCCTTTCCTTTTCACGAATCTCTGGCATTGAGAGATATCTTTCCTTTAAGGCGGCGGACAAGACGGACCTGAGTCTCTTTCAATAAGAGTATCATCATCCCGGGCCCCCCCTTGTTTTGCTCTGTAACACATTTACATTTAAAGTTATTATCAATATGTATCTATTCGTTGCCATTTTTACCTTTGTACCTGTGTTCCCTCCTCTCTCTCTCTATTTCTTCTTCTTTTTAAAGCAGTCCCTTCAGTCTATCTTGCAGTGCTGGCTTGGTGGAGATGTACTATTTTAGGCTTCCTGTGTCTGGGAAGCTCTTTATTTCACCTAAAAGAGAGCCTTAGTGGATAGTGTAGTCTTGGTTGCAGGTCTTTGCTTTTCATTACTTGGAATATTTCATGCCACTGCATTCTTGCTTGTAGTGTTTCTGTTGAGAAATCAGTTGATACATTATCGGAGTTCCCTTGTATGTTACTAGCTGTTTCTCTCTTGCTGCCTTTAAGATTGTCTCTTTGTCTTTAAATTTTGCCATTTTGATTTTAATGTGTCTAGTAGTAGGCCTCTTTGGGTCTATCTCGATTGGGACCTTCTGTTTTCTCCAGACTTGTGTGGCTTTTTCCCTTTACCAAGTCAGGGAACTTTTCTATCATTTTCTCTCCAAACAAGTTTTCTACCCCATGCTCCTTTTCTTCTCCTTTTGATATCCCTATGATGAAAATATTGTTACAGTTCATGTTGTCCGTAAATACCCTTAAACTATCCTCATTTGAGTCTTTTTTTATATTTTTTTGCTGTGACTCAGTTTTTTTTCTACTTTGGTTAATAACTTGATGATTTGATCCCCCACTTCATGTAGTCTGCTTTTAATTCTTTCTAGTGTGTTCAGCATTTCAGATATTGCATCCTTCATTTCCATCTGGTTCTTATTCAAGGTTTCTTTATCCTTTTTCATGCTGATGTAGTTCTCACAAAGTTTCTTGTTGTTCTTACCAAGTTCCTTGAGCATCCTTATAACCATTATTTGGAGCTCTATGTTTGACAAATTCCTCATCTTGATTTCATTTAACTCTTTGAATGTTCTTCTGTTCCTTTCATGTTTTTCTTTGTTTCCTTATTTTAAGCGTTCTCTTTGTGTTTGTTTCTATTTATCAGATTGATTTCCTTTGACTCTATGTCTTGTGGAGTGGCCTTATGTGTTAGGAGTCCTGTAGGACCTAGTGGTGCAGAGTCCTTGATCTCCTGATCTGGATGTTCTAAGGATGTCCTCTGTGTAGGTTATATGGACTCTCCTGTTATATTTGGGTCCTGATTGTTATCAGCCCATTGATTGGTGGGTACTCCCCTCCAGCTGGCTAAGAGGCTCAAGCTCCACCATGTGTTGTATGCTGTTGTATAGGTGTTGGCAGAACAAAACAAAACAAGACAAAAAGAACACCAGAACAAAGAACCTTCATACCCTGACCACCACAGCAATATCAATAATAAGAAAGCAAGGAATAATAAAAGCAGAAAGATAAATGAATAGTAGAGAAAGTGTAAAAGGAAAAAGAATATGAGAAGACCAAAGGAAAGAAAAGTGATTATGAGAGGAGAAAAGGGAAGATAACTAATATTTATAATGACTTGAAAGAGAAAAAAGGGGATAAGGAAGACAGAAAAAGTAACAAAAGTGATAAAATGAGAGAAGAAGGGAACAGTGGAGTAATAAAAAACAAGAGTAGAATAGGTGAAATGAAAGAAAAATTAGAGCACCAAAAATAAGAGAAAAACAAAAATAGATAAAAATAATAAAAAGGCTATGAAAAAGAAAAATAGTGAAAATAATGAAAAAAGTACCAAGTGGGTTTGTCTCAGCAGAGTTTAGATCTTGCCTACTGGTTCTCCATTTGGATACTGTTCTAATGTCTGAGTCTTGTGTAAGCCCATGTCAGGTGCTGTCCATGTGTAGTTCTTAGAAGCTGTTTTGAAGTCACAAGTAATCTACTGTTTGTGGCTGATTTCTCCAGGCTTAGCTATTCCCAGAGGCCAGGCTGCTCTGCAAAGTTGGCTTTTATCAGCACTGGGTCCAGGGGTATGTTAGCAAATGTCCCAAGTTACCACAGGATCCACTTTTGCCTGTCTCTGCCTGCTGGTTTGCTGTCAATACTAGTCTAGTAGCAGACTGGACTATTTCTGAAATGGCATCTGGTGGAAACAGATAGCTGTGATTCCTGGATCTCCTGTGGCAGCCACCCTTCAGACTTGAGGGAAGACAGTGGGTGTGTTCCCCCTCCTCTGAGGCATTAGTCTGAGTCTCTTAGGGATTATATCCCTGTACTCTACAACATGGGGCACCTAGTAGGCTTCCAGAGTTCAGATTTCGGGTCTGCTGGATGCTGGGAGGGTGTTTTGTAGCTCTCCCATAAGGGGGAAGCACTAGTCTGTTTCCTAGAATTTTATATGGATTGGCCGTATCCAACTATCAGCCCCTGACAAGCCCTGAGTCTGTTCATGTTGCTGTCTCCTCAGCAAGGCTTAAGATGCATGATGAGAGAACAGAAAGGAAAAAACAAAACAAAACAGAACATCAAGACAGAGCAAAACTGAAAAAAAGAACAAAAATTTGCTGGGTGGAGCTAACGGAATTTAATGTGATCAAGGGGAATTCCAGAGGGTGGTAGGAGTGGTATCCCACAGAGTAAGGTAATCAATTTTCCCTTGGGAAGGGCTAGCTTTGTTCAAAATGGAAGGCTGCTCTGGAGCCCAGGTATATCTGAGCCCCCAAAATTCCACAGCTGCTCTCCCAAATTGCTCTCCAGTGCCTTCCACTCCAGACTCACCTCAGGCTACTCAAGTCTGCACTTCCCTCTTTTTGCTGGGGCCCAAGGTGGGTTGCCACAAATGCAAAATCTGTGCTTTGCTCCCTTAAGGAAAAAAATAAGATGATAGATTTGTCTCCAGCAGTTTTTTCTCCCAAGAGCAAAGAGCCCCCATGGTGCAGACTTTGTCTGACTCTTCTGTTAGCAGTTTCAGCTATGCTCAGGGCCCAGAGGTGACAGTCACCTCTCTGGCAAATATTACCATCCCTGGACTCTGGTTCCTGGTGGCAGAAGGACACATGGCCCAGACCAGCACAGAGGTCACAAAAGCAAAGCCAGGTGCCAAGGTGTGGCAGCTCCTGTGACTTCTTCCTGAGGAGGATTTTATAAATTCTACACAATGTCTCTCACTCCAAATCTGTACAGCCAGAAGTGCTGGGCTGAGTGGTGGCGGTGGCAGTGGCTCTGCCAGGAGAGTCCAGCCTGCCCATCCCCAAGTGCCCTCACAGATGGATAGGCACTTGCACACTTGCACACATCCTTGCAGTCACCTGTGCACATGCTCACACACACGCTTTCATACACACTCACCCGGATTTTCAAATTGATTGCTCTGTAGTTTAGTTGCAAGACCAGTGCTGGGCTGGGAGAAACTGGAAGGAGTTTCCAGCTACTCTGCAGCCATCTTGCATGGGTTCTGTTTACTTTTTAGATTTTGCTGACTTTCCTTGCCAGAATTTATTCTACCTAAAGGGGAAGGTATATTCTATCTTTGAACTTTGAATTGTTTTCTAGTTCAGTATGTATTTTAAAACATGTAAGGTGACACAGCTCCATGCAGTTTACATCCCCATTCACCCCTTTCTCCTGATTAAAAAAAATATGACAATTAAAAATAAAAGGATACCATTTCAGCTTGCTTGGTTCCATATTCTGGAATATCAACAATTAATTTTATAATATTGCCTTCACATTATGGGAGAATGGATGGTAGTTGGGGGTCAGGTTTAGGAGTCCTGCTACAACAGAATCTATAACAACTTCTTTGTTTCCAGATGATTAGGAGGTGGAGGGAAAGAGTGCTGGTCTTTCCTATTTTTGGAGGCAAAATGTTACATTTCAATATCTGTTTCTGGATCTCATTACTTTTGACTGTGAGTCATATTTTTCTTTTCTTCATATGTCTAGGATTTGTTTTTTAAGTGTATATTGGTCATTGTATATTATTTGTTTCAGAGACACTAGTTATAGAATCTTCCTCTGATGAGTGTTGCTTATTGACCCAGTGGGCAGTTAAACTATGAGTTTATTACACTGAACTTGTATGGATTATTCACTTTGCAAGTATGAATAGGTTGGCTATGCACTTAGTCTAGTCCTATGGCTAGACTGTTTGTCCTGAGACACAAATTATTCTTGAGGCATGGCCCTGCTTTGATTTTAATAGAAAACCTGAGGTATTTACAAAACCCCTCTAATTTGGAGAAACTCAAATCCAAAGTTGTTTCAGCTGTAATGGGCAGGAGCTGATATTTACCAGCTTCCTGACTTCCAGCTGTTTCTTCTTGCTTTTCTCTTTGGAAGCTAAAGATTTGAGGGTAATTTACACAATCTGAGGCATTTTCCTGGGATTTCTCCCTTAATTTTTAGTTTCTTTGGCAATCCCAAACCTTTTTCTTTTTTTTTTTTTTTTGCAATCACAAACTTGTGTGGCTTTCTGCTTTAATTCCAAGCCATGCAGTGTGAATCAATAGCTACCTCTGAGGAAAAACTTTGTAATCATAGACCTTACCCAGAGTAGGTCTCTTTTATCAAGGGTCAAATCTCTTTTGGCTTTTTTTATGCCTTTGGTGACTATTCATTACCTTCAAATAGTTTTCCATTAATGTTTCCTCAGAATTTATAATTGATATTTATAGAAGGATGATTTCACTTTGAGTCACTCTGCCATTATAGGAACCAGAGGCTCTTAAACTCTCCAGGGACTTCTGGGGACAATCTTCCTTTTGTTCCTCCTATAGAGTTTAGTGCCACTTCTGCAACCAAACCAAGGTTTCTGCACTGTTTTACACAGTCCTTATAGGGTAAAACAGAGGTCATCTGGCTTCTTCACCAAGGTGCCTGGTCAAATAAGGGAAGCAGTTTCCCATAATCTTGAATGGGCCTGATAAGTTGTGTTCTCATAGCCTTGAGACTGGGTCTGATAAACAGTTCCCATACCCTTGAGTGGACTCAAATGCATAGTATGCAGCTCTGTTGCATGAGATCTGTTGGCACCTTGCTGGCTTTGTTTCTTGCTAGTATTTAAGGGGTAGTGGCTCCCCGCTGGGTGCCACGACAGATGCCATGCAGAGAGACATGCAGCTTGCAGTGTATGTGGCTTACCTACCCTTGAATAAAGGCATGTCAAGCATCCCCAATGGCTCTGTGAATATTCTTCCATCTGCCTGAATTACATGAACCTGTCTGGCCTTGAACAGTTGCAACATACTCCTCCTAAGATCAAACCCAGTCCAGTTATTCTTCACTTACTACCTGTGGACTGGGAATACACTGGTCCCCTCTAGTAAGTGTTTCTTGCTTTCATTTCAAGTCTTCATTGAAGGAAGTCTGCCAGTGATACAAACAATTTATGTTTCAAAGGAATAATCTCTTTTATTTCTTCTTTGGAGAATCAGACTTAGATATTTTTGGGAAAAAGTATTCTTTGGAGTTATTTGATATGAAATGTGTGTAAATATGTTTATGTCTTGTTATTTTTTTATAGAATTAGATAATGCCTACCCAAAATCTAAACTTAAGGTATCCTCTATGAATTAAATTAATGGATAAACATGTCAAGTGAAAGATACATTTGGGTGTTTCTTCACAGAAGTCTGAAAAACTAGGACCTATAAGCCTAGTAGACTTGACTCTAATCTATGAGTCAGGGTTCTGGGTGGGAGAGGGGTGCAGGATATAGATAGAGACAGAGTTGATATTAAAAAGAATTGGTTCATGTGACTATTGATGCTGAGTAGAGTTGCCATCTTCAAGGTAGAGACCCAGGAAAGCCAGTGATACAATTCAGTCTGAGTCCAAAGGGGTAAGAACTAGTGAAGTCAATGGTTTTCAGATTGAGGGCAGGAGAAGACAAGATGAGATGACTCAATTTGATCACTGAGGCAGAAAAGAAAGGGATGAATTGTTTCCTCCTTTTGTTCTATTCAGGATCTCAATCAATTAGATGATGCCCACCTATTCTGGAGAGGGTGAAATACTGAGTCCACTGATTCAGATGCTAATCTCATCCAGAAACACCCTCTCAGACACACTCAGAAACAATGTTAATCTAGTTACCCTATGGCCCAGTTGTTCTCTGGGTCTTTGTTTATTTGCAGTTTTTTTTTTGTTGTTGTTGTTTACATCTTGGTTGTCACTGATGGGGAGGAGAGAAGAGGGAAACATTAACAAGAAACTATTTGAAGGTAATGAAAAGTCAGCAAAGGCCAAAACTGGAAATCTGCCAAGAAGGAAAGATGACTGTATGCTTTATTCTCTACCATTGTATGTAAGGGACTTGAGCATTTGTGGATTTGGCTATCTGGGATCGGTCCTGGAAACAAAATCCCTCATGGATAACAAAGGATGACTGCAGTTAAGTTTTGGCAGAGTCAGAAGTTTTATGTGAATTTTCTACTACTGTACAGGGGTCAGTGTCCCCATCCTCCATGTTGTTCAAGACTCAACTGTATTTACAGCCACCTCCTAAAATGCCTGAAGGAGTCATGTACACAAAACCTAAGGATGCACAAAATTACATTGTATTTCTTTAGTACTTTGTTTCATAACTCAGTTAAAACAACTCAACATGTCTCTTTAGACTTATTTCTACATGCACCTAATTTAATCTTTGTTCTCTGTTTCTTTAAAAAGTCACAGAAGGACAAACTCAAGGGAAAAACATGCAGAAAGAAAGAATGTAATCCTAAAACCATCTTTGAGAAAACAAGGTAAAAGACAAGAACCATAGCCAAAAATTGACCCAAGCCATCCATTCTATCTTCCCTTCTTCCCCTTGGCCATTACCCTGGTTTCTGCTAAGCAATGCAATCTCTCTCCCCAATCCTGAGTTATATAAATCCAAATAGTGGCCAACTGCTATAAATAAAGACAGAACTCCTATAGAAAACCCCCAATATTAATATCTCAAAAATTTTTCAGCAACATATACAAAAAATCAAAATGCTCTCCTTAATATCAAATGTTAAGATAATCCTCAGTGAGGATGCAATAGATTATAGTTAAATATTTAAAAATTTACTGGGGCTGCAGCAAGTTTCCAGGCAGTCCAAAATTCCAGAGTGCTGTCCCTCAAGATGTTGCTGAGATTTTTAGAGTTCTTACCACAACTGAGAAACTCTGCTCTTTCTTTCAGGTCCTCCATAACAGGGCAGGGCATTCTGATGAATGACTTCCAAATCAATGAGATTTTCTGTTTGTGGAAATAAGATATGCCATGGAAAAATTATGCCCACATGTAAGTAAATTATGATACCTCTACCTCTTTTTATGGGAATTGACATCCATTGATTTTTGGAAGTACACATTGTACCAGAACTCAGGAATGTTTTTAAACAAAGCTTTCTCACACAGTATTGTCAGTTTCAATACTCTACAATTAGATCCAATTAACATGTCCCAATGGCCAGACGGGTTGGAAGTAGTGATATTTAATGCAGTTAATACCTAAAAATTAAAATGTTTGCTCTCCGTGGAATTAAATTGCATATCTCATTCCTTTTTACAACTCTGATGTCTCTTTTTAGGAATCTTGAGAATTAAGGTTTGTTGTGGTGGGGCATACATATCATCATATTTTAAAGATAAGTTTATTGGTAGGTGTCAGTATGAAGACAGTACAATAAACACATAATAATACAAGTGAAAATGGAAATATAGACTAAACTACTGGGTGATATCCTACAGTCATACTTAAAACTAGAACCTTCTAGATTTGGAAGAAGATACTAGAGAGTATATTAAATTTTGAGGTGAGTAAGCTGAATAACCTTTAAAGTTCTTTCAACCTCTTAGATTCTATTATTCCTCCAAATCTATCTTTCATTGCTACTGAACACAAGCTTTTGTGACATGTTTACAGAAAATGTCTCTGTTGACATTTTATATTTTTCTAAATCTCATACTATTATCAATTATGTATGAAGTTCATAATAATAATATATACTGGATAATTTGCCCAGAGTAAGATAATTTTGTATATTTTTGAGATTTTAAAACTTTTGATTTATGTATTAAAGAAAATTTGCTGTAACTTCCCATTTCTGCACTATCTTCTCACTCTGAAAGTAAAAACAGCCATAGACTATATTTTACAGACTTGAAAAGTAAACAGACTAAAAAAAAAGTATTAATAGAGGCTTAGCTTTGATATTAGTATGCCATCTAGGGACAAACAGCTCACTCCAACAATTTTAATTATTTTTTTATGCCATAATTTACTAGACAAGATTATGCTAAGCTAACCTTCTTCTGATATACTACCAATATACTGTGTGGAACATAAACACTAGGACCAGACCACAATAGCCTTTGTTATTCATAGAGGAAGATGATTTCTTGAAGATGAAAATCTTTTCATGAGCACTGTTAGTTGTTCATCTCTCTCCATAGTAGAAAAAAATTTTTTAATTGATTTCCTATTGGTACTCTAGGTAGATGAAATTTAAATCATGGTGAATTTGCTAGAGATCCCAGCAATAAGTAGTGAGAACAGGCAGTACTCTCTTTAGAGAATGAGGACTTGGAGTACTTCCAAACTAATCTCTTGTGTTTTAAGTATCTGCATTCTATGCAAATGACAAAATGGATATTTTTAATATTTATCAAGTAGCTTTTTACAGTTCAAATTTTGGAAGTCACTAAGACTATAAAGCCTTCAGCATACTTAAGTTTGTCAATTATAAAGCACATCTTACTATATTATATTTGTTTTCTCCAAATTTTCTTCCAAATGCTTAAGCATGTTTTTACTTACTTTAACTACATGATAACTAACTTTGAGTTAAACAGTTACTTGAAAAAGATTTCATGACTCTGCTTTCTCAGCTCAATCAGATCGGCTGTTGACCAGGGATGTGCACAGTGCTTGCCATTGGATCCAGGCTCTGGACTGTAAGAGCACGGACCAGAAGGATGGGTCAGATACTAAAGTAGGGAAAGGCAATGAACTAACAGATACTTTCATTATATAAGATGCTATAATTTTAGCTTCCTTCTTCTTAAGGAAGCTAAAAGTTTTTTTTTAATTGATTATGTTTAAGCTACTGTGGCCCTTTTGTGGATCATTAAAAATATAAAAACAATTGCTCTTAAAAAACATATGAAGTGTCTGCAAAAACTTTCGGAAGCTTATTTAACTTTAATTTTTATAACTACCTTCTCTTTCATAGAGTGCCAACATAGCACTCTGGAGCCAGGCTACTGGGTTTGACTCTCAGCTCCACCTTTACTGTTCATGTGATTTAGGCAAATTACTGAACTATGTGTCTTGGTTTCCTCTCCTATAAAATGGCATATAAACAGTATTAGTTCATTGAGACAGTGTGAGGATTAAACGACTACAGAGTGATGCCTGTCACAGGTGGTACAATTAGAAAAGGTACAGTTTCTCACACTTTGGTTAAAGTGAAACAAATCAACCCTAGTCCTCTGGTATCTTTCTAAAAACTCCAATGAAGAGTAAACAAATGAAAAGAAAAAGGGCTTCATTGCACTAAAATAAATATTAGCACCCACTGTGAACAAAATATGACGCTGGGAGAGGCCAAGAAATAAAAGATACAGTTCCAAATGTTGATAAAGACACAGGTAGGAGATAAGGATAGATAGCCAGTATTCCTACAAGGAGACTTGTTTATTTCCTGTGGTACCTTGTGCATATCTCTCTGATGGCTCTTATTCACATGTATCATTATTGCCTGCCTTCAAGGCTATCCTCAGTCTTTCAGCTGTGGACTCCTGTTTTATCCCCAGTGCCTAACACAGTTCCTGGAGCAAAATAGGTGTTCTGTACATATTTGTTGATGGTGGAAGGTGATAAATAAATGCATGAATCCTTTCAAAATAATATATATATGAAAGACTTCACTAAAGAAATGAGATTAGATCTTGGCTGGAATGATGGGAGAATATACATAAAAGCAGAGTTGCACTATAAAATACAGGAAGTCCAGTTCAATTTGAACTTTAGATAAACAACAAATAACTTTTCAGTGTATGTCCCATAAAGCATTTAGGACATACTTATACTAAAATAAGTGACTCACTGATTACATTTGAATTTCAGATAAACAATGAATCTCTTTTTTATATAAGATTTCCCAATATTATATGGAATATACTTAAGACTAAAAATTATTTTTTATTTGAAATTTAAACTTAACTGGATATTTTATAAGTTTATTTGCTAAATATGGCAATCCTAATAATGGGAATATAGGATAGAAGAAATTTAAGTTAAGGAAATGGCAAGAGAAATATATAGAGGCATTTAGTCCTTAAGAAAATTTGAGTTTTTGAATAAAAATGTCTGAATGGAGAATTGTGATAGAAAACAATGCTTCAAATAGTTTCTTTTCTTCCTTGCTTATTTTCTTTAAAGATATATATTCCAATTTTCCATTAGCCTTCACCCCACCTTATTTTCTTCCCACCAGCATAGAGTGGATCAAAAAACTATGGTACATTTACACAATGGAATACTACATGGCAGAAAGAAAGAAGGAGCTCCAACCCTTTGCAACAGTGTGGATGGAACTGGTGAGCATTATGCCAAATGAAATAAGCCAGGCAGTGAAAGACCAATACCATATGATATCACCTATTAGTGGAACCTCATCAACAAAACAAACAAGCAAGCAAAATATAGCCATAGACACTGAAGTAAAGAACAAATTGACAGTTACCAGAGGAGAGGGGGGAAGGGATAATGGGGGCAAATACGGGAAGAGTTGTCAAGGAACATGTATAAAAGACACATAGACAAAGCAAAAGAGGCAAGATTGAGGGTGGGAGGTGGAGATTGGCGGGGCAGGGGAGAGTGGTGGGGGGAAAATGGAGACAACTGTATTTGAGCAACAATAAAGAAAACAACTATGGGACATTTACACAGTGGAATACTACTTGGCTGTGAAAAAGAAGGACACTTTGTACCCTTTGTGACAACATGGATGGGCCTGGAAAACATTATGCTAAATAAGATAAGGCAGCCAGAGAAGACAAATATCATATGATTTCTCTCATATGTGGAATCTAATGAACAAACTGAACTAAGAAGCAAAATAGAGACAGACTCATAGAGAGCTGGATGACAGCTAAAAGGGTTAGGGGATGGAGGGATTGACCAAAGAGGAAAAAGGACTCATGGACATGGACAACAGTGTGGTGATTGCACGGAAGAAGGGTATTTAAGAGGACTAAATGGTGATGGAAAAAATACAATAAAAAATAAAATAAATAAAAATGAAGACTTTAATTCATGTTGAAATATTCATAAATGTTAAACACCTATCCATAACTAATGTTTCAGTTAATATTAACTGAAGTAATATAGGCATAAGATCTTCCTAAATTATAAAGTTCTTATAAATATGAGGGATGATTACTAATACTACCAGGTTCTTATACAAGCATAGCAATTAGTATTCAGGTTTAGCAAACACTTTTTTGCAATATGAAAAAAGGCCTTTAAGAGTTAGTATTTTCCCCCAAAAGCCTATATTTTATTTCTTATACTAATTTAGAAACTTTCAAAAGTTACTTGACTTTGTAGTATCAATCATTTTAAGTTTATTTTAAAATATCCAATAATCTTATAATGTATTGCTGACTTGAAGTGGTATAATTTCCAATACTGAATTAATATTTTAACATTATTAAATTTTATGTTGCCTACTAAAAAACAGTCCTATATGAAATAAGGTAAAGGGCAAAGAGTTTCCAAGATACTTAGCCTTTTGGTCATTGAACATGCCAGGATAACTTAAATGACACAAACTAAATAGATAGGTGCATGACTGTGTGTTCAGGAAAAAACTGAGTCACAATAAACATACATTTGGACTTTTCAAATGGTTTTATTGGAGTTCTTTAATGTAGAAAGTGACCATATTTTTCTTTAGATAGACTCAATCCTGGACTTTGACAGGTGCTGTTTAATTTAGTTGAAAGTCTTCCTTTTGCTCTTTTAATTTGCTCATAAAAGGACTGCTTGTGCTAACTCTCCTGTCAGTATTTTTTCTCTGTCTTTTCCCTATTTCTTTCTCTTCCTTCTCTCTCTCTCTCCCTCTCTCCCTCCCTCTCTCTCTCTCTCTCTCTCTCTTATTTCATTTTTCCACTGGTTCAAAATAAACTAAGAAACAAAATAGAATCAGAGGCATAGAAACATGGAACAGACTGACAGATGTCCAAAGAGAAGGGGAGGGGGAACTGGATGAGAGAAGGTGAAGGGATTAGCCAAAGAACATACATGCATGACCCATGGACACAGACAAGAGTTTGAGGATTGCCTGTGTTTCATGGGGCTGGGTGGAGTGGGGCAAAGGGAGAAAATTGGGACAACTCTAATAGCGTAAACAATAAAATATAACTCAGAAAAAGACAAAGAAAACACTAAAATGGAAAATATTGAACATTTTTAGCATTTTTAATTGTCTCTATTAAATATATTGTACATCATAATATTCTGCCCTATGATAGGCCTTATAAAAATCTATTTAAACATAAATAGTACATTCTTCCAGGTGCTCTTGGTGAAAAACAAGATGAAACATTGGAGGTATTTTCTTGAATTAACATTCTTTTGCTTTGAACTTAAAATACTGACTACAAAGTCACTACCCAATTGTCCTCACTAAAAGTAATTCTCATCTTTTCCACCTTTCAATTTTTAGACATTAAGACATTTAAGAGGCACAGAGTCAGAAACAATAAGTCTCAGAGATGAGGGAGCAAGGCAGAGGAAGGATAAAGAGATGTGATTTATTTTCTATCAGCATTCATTACTTTGTATTATTAAACCTAATTTCATTTTTCTGCATTTGTGAATTGTTTACAAAGAAAAAGGGGAGAGAACCCTCAATTTCATGGGGATTAAAGGCTATTTAGAGATAAACTGGAGAATAGTTGAGAAGTATGGTCACAAAGAATAATAGAATATTGCTTTTTAAATTTTATTTTATTGCAGTGGAGCCATAGCCTAGTACATTATCTAGATCATTTGAGAGTTTGGTGAATTCTGCTGGACTTTCATCTGGAAATGTGAAACATGAAGATTAAATAAGGCTTCATTCTCTATTTTCCCCCTCTTTCTTCTTTTTTTGGCTTTCAGTATATACACAGTCTATTGAAAATATTGTTCAATGCCAGTAAGAGGAACAAAAGAGAAAAAATTAAATAGAAATATTCAGTAATATTTGCAAAATAAAACAAAATAAATTTAAATAAATATGAAGTAAATAAAAGGATATTTATCCATAATACAACCTTCAATCTACCTTACAAAATATTTACTCAGTGCTTTCAGCATGCAAACTCTATTTCAAGCATGGCAGGGGATATAATGATACAGCCTTTACCCTCAAGGTAAATATGGTTTGATGGTGGCAAGGGAAAAAGTTCAATAAGCAAATGATTATAAAGTAGAGCAGAATGGAATAAGGGCCCAAGGAGAGGGATGCCAATAGTCCCAAGAAAAGTTTGATGGAGAAGAGATATCTCGTTGCAAGAGTGGGAGCACATGGTGATTGTGGTCAGGGAGGAAAATTTGATAGGGAAAATGAATAAGACTTGGGGAGAAAAGGGAAAATACTTTGTGGTAAAAATAATATTGCGAATCATTGAGAAAGATCACTGGGGAACATAAAATATCCAAGCCTTTCTGGAGTATATTTGTGTACACAATCCAAGGAGATAGGGCTAGAAAGGTAGGTTGAGGCTAATTTGTAAAGGGCTTCAACAAGCCCACAAAGAGGTTGGTGACAATAGTCATGGAGAGATGAGGACATAAATTATGCTGTAGTCTGCTGCCAGCATTCAGGGAAACTGGGCTTGCCTGAATGAATCAACTCATTGCTGCGTCTGGTTTAGGTGTGTCTCATTTCCTCTCCAAACACTTCCTTCATTCTGAGCTTTCTGGGAGGTAGGAAAGCAGAGCAAGAGGAGAGCATGTGTGATGGTTGCCATCTCATTGATGGTAAATTATCTTCCATTTAAATACAAATGACAAAAGTATTTAAAATATTATTTGTTATTTTTTAATCACAAGTGGTGTAAGAAAGTCTGAATTCAAACAAGCAGAAAAGATGCATCTATGCTGATTTACCTACTACTGTCTTCTCAGGATGCACTTCCAGGATGCATTTGAACAAGTACCTCCCACTGTACAGACACCTGTTTGTTATTGTTTAGTTACCTTTGGGAAGGGTGTTATGAGGAGGCACTAGAGAATAAATATTGCATAAAGTTACTCAACACAGTTAGAAGAGATTGGAGCCAGAGGCCAAGTACAAAACTATGCTTACAGGGAGTTTGAAGAATAGAAAAATGGAAGTCAAATGTTTTCAGGACCAGGTACCAAGAGAGGAGGATAATCTAAAAGTCAGGAGTCAACTAACAATGGGAACATGAGAATACCACGATTAAAAATGATTTAATGATAATCACCATACTACTGTATGTGTCTATAAGGGTTATTTTTGCTTAATCCCTTCACTTTTCTCATACAGCTCCCAAGCCCCCTCCCCTCTGACAGTTGTCAATCTGTTCTCTGTATCTATGAATCTGTTTTTATTTTGTTGTTAGTTTATTTTGTTCATTAGACTATACACACACCTGCAGATGTGGGACCAGCCTGTTCAATGTCTCTGCCTCTCCTCCCAGTCTGGATGGATGTGGTTTCTCTAATTCTGCAGTTGTCAGACTTCCATTCCTCCATTTCTGACAGTTTCTGAGTGATGGTTGTTCTATAATTTAGTTGTCATTTTGGTGTAGTTGTGTGAGGAGGCAAGCTGTGTTTACCTGTGTCACCATCTTGACTGGAAATCTGGAGGGATTTTTATAATTCAGGTCTCTGGGATGAGCAGAGTGCTTTAATCAGGGCTAAAGTGACTGGAGAGAACAAAAGCAGACTGGCTTGGTCTTAAATTGTGGTTGGCATGGGGATTCTGGGTGAGGATTCCTATAGATGAGAATTCTACAGGAGAAGTATCGATTCAGGTCCTTTGCCATTTTAATTGGATTATTTGTGTGTGTGTGTGTGTGTGTTGAATTTTATCACTTATTTGTAAATTTTGGATATTATGCACTTATCAGATGTATCAATGGTGTACACTGAATACAGTATACAGATGATATATTATCATAGATGATATTATAGTGAACGGGAAACTATAATTTTATTAACCAGTGTCACCCCAATAAATTCAATAAAAATAAAAAATAATTCTTAAAAAGTGTGACAGTGATTCAGATACCAAAATAAAAAAGAAAGAAAAGTGCTCCTCTAAATACCCTTATATATATGATTTCTAGTGTACATTTTTGTTGAATATATCAAGGAATTAAATTATTATCCCATAAAAATGACCTAATGAAACAAGAATGTCTAAGATTGAGATACTTGGAACATGGTCCTATTGGGTGCAGAATTATTGTGTAATAAGAATAGCTAATACTCATTTAGTGTTCATGATATAATATTGAAGTTTCATATTATTGTAACCTGCATGTTTTCTCTCTCCATGTGTGGTGATATTCAGTCTGAAAATGGTATGGGTCTATGCCCACCTCAGTTCTGTGTGCTTTTCAATATATCAGCACATGCAGTCCTTTTGCCTATTCCTTGAGAGTTTATATCCTCATATAACCCTATTGTACTCTCACTTCATAGATGAAGAATTTGAGGCAGAAGGAGATGAAGTGACTTGCTCAAATTCAAATAGCCTGAGTGTGATGAAGTTAAAATTTAGCTTAAAACAAAAAATAGAGTAAAAGGCAAGTATGAAGGTAGGTAGTCTATGGAAGTTTAAAAGTAATAAAGCCACCATTTCAATATTAAATTCATAGAAATGTAGGTAAAAATTATACATAGATATAACTGAGGATACTTTATATTGACATAAATAAGTGGCTATTAGATCAGGTACTTGCAAAATTAAGATTTAATCTTTAAAACAGATTTTTTTAATAAACTATGCACAAACATATTAAAATTGATGTCAGGAGCCTTTGGTGTAAATTTGTTTGGCCTTATTATTATGTTGACCTTGTTACTTTGATTGAAATCCTACATATGACATAACAATATTCATATTTTTTTCTGCTTCACTTTTCCAAACTGCTAGACTTTGTCTGTAGCTCTGCAATAGGAACAAATGCATTTGTCTCTATAATAAATAAGCTCTCATCTATCGGATATTTGTTTGGAAGGACATTAAGGATGTAAGGCACATCAAGTGCAAGGGTCTTGCACATCTGAGTCAGTTCTGTAAGGACCCATTAAAGAACTGGGTACTAAAGAGATCCTGGTAATAAGCATGCTTTGGGAACTACATGCTGAGCCACAGGAAGGAAAACTGTTCTTCTAGGGATATAAAGTGATCTTTGATTCTTTGAGAGAAATAATTATGGAATAATTTTTCTGGTTCTTTGAGAGAAAGTGTTGAATTCCCTCCCTGATAAGCCAGATTGATACTTTAAGCTAACCTCCAAAGGGCTAGGAAAATCAATGGCAAAGTTTTCACCAGAGTGTAGTGAGGCAGTCACTGGCCAGCGGTAACCGGGAGCACTGCAGATGCTTGAGATGTGAGAGAAATACACACGGACTACTGAGTCCTGTGGAGGAATAGGAACGGAATGGCCACTCTCTCAAAGGGAGAGCACCCCAAGCCACTGCCTGAGTAGGCTTTTATTAGGACTAGAGATACAGTTTGTTGATTATAGTCTGGCAGGGAAGATCAAACAAGTAGATAACTTTCAAAGAGCTAAAAGGGCTCATGCTGAGTTGGGGTCTTATCACCTAAAAACTGTAGGATCTAAAGGGCTAGTTTCATTTCCTGCCCATGCCTTCATATTCTAATTAAGAGTATCCTCCAGCAAAGTAAGTTTCACAGGATTTTGCATATTCCTTGCTTTAGGTCTAATTACCCCAAGAGGTCCACTATCTCTAGTCCAGACTGCACCACCCCTTATCAATTGCCACAGGCCTGAGTTGAGCAGAGGAGACAAAGGCAGCCAGGAGATTTGTATTTCTCACAGGCAGAATAAGGACTCAGGCTTTGTCAAAGCCGAGGGGGTGGGTCCATCACCCCCTTTTTTCCACAGCCCTCTGAGTCTCTCCCTGAGGGCCTTCCCACGTGGTCGTGCCTGTCTTAGGTCCATCCTCCTCTGAGAAATGTTACCCATAATTGGCTAACTGACCAAGCAATGGGAGCCAGACATGGAGCAGGCAGCACTCATGCCAGAGAGACAGGCTTGTTTTCTTAGCGTCTCTCACTCAGCCTTAGTTATGGGCAGTTGCAGCTCCTGAAACCAGGCAGGGTGGACCCCAAAAGGGTAGTCTTTTATAAACTAGGCTCTGAGTAAACATGTTGAATCAATGTTCATTTAACATTATCCTTTAATGGAATAGTTGCTGTGTGGCACAACTAAACATCCTCTAGAAGTTATCAGGTACAGCCTAGTTCTCTGCCCTCTGGAGAAGCCCAGTTATCCTCTTCCATAGCCTATGAGTAGATCTGCAAGACAAGCTGGGTCAATTTTGATGATGATGGTGAATCACCACGAAAAATTTTCAGGGACATCAAATTTGTGTTATTCCTCCCTCCCTAAGAATTACAAACCCCCTTTAAAGCTGTGATTCTTTCTGACTGCTCTCACAGAACACTGCTGTGTTTTCTTCTCTGTTTCTTTCTCCTAGTTGAACTTTTCATATAATATCTTAGTGTTGTCATCTTCTTTTGTGAGTGAGCACCATTTACTAAGAAAATACAGGGGCAACTGGGTAAGTGGAGGTGGGATCCAGGAAATTAATAGCAAATGGTAATCTACATCCTAGAAATGGAAGATATGGTTAACTCAAAGGTGAGGTATATGAGGTAAGTAAGTATGATGGATATGAAATGGTTCAAGCAATTTATTGTGAATAAAGCTGTTCTCAGAAGTCTAGACAGAGTAAGATGTGCCACCACTCTTCTTCCTCTATGTCCTTGGTTCTGGAGTCCTTTTCAGCACACTGCTCTAGTATTATACACCCTAAATTGAAGTTGGTACATGAGTTGAAATCTATTTATTGACCTAGTGAAAAACACCATTTCTTCATTCTATGCCATATCACTTATAATTACCACTATGTAAAGCCCCCCCCCCCCAACACACTCTGCCCTTCTAATAGGAAGTGCAATTGATTCTTATTTATTGGGGGAATAAATATTCACTTTTGGGTATACTAACCTCTTTTTTAAAAATTATTCTAGTTGATCTATTTTGACTTCGATCTGCTTATTAACACTTCATCTATAAACATGGAAAAACTTAAGTTATTTAAGTGTGGTGGATGTTGTAGTAAAGAGAAACAGATTTTTGGAAACTAAGATGGCGTTAATGGATCATTCATTTTAATTATGTTGTTACCTAATTGTACAAATAATTCAAAGTTGGCTGTATATTAGAACTTAACAAGAGGCACAAATATCTGTATTGAATAGTTACTCACAAGCCTTACTTTGCTTGTATGCAAAGCATTAATTTTAAATAATGATAATACATTTAAAGTTCTGTCTGTGATAAGCAAATAAAGTTTAATTTCAGTTAAAAGGTTAATGTTTTCAATAGCTGAAGGAATATGTCTTGAAGTAGGAGATACATGGTATAGGCCACTATCTCATTGGATATGCAGGATAATAACTTCATTAAAACTATGGTGTGAAAAGAGATTTACTTCACATTTCAGCATGGTCAAAGGCAAAGGGATACACAAAGTATAGGAAGAAGGAATTTAAATAAAAATGCTTAAACTGACATATTATTATTTTTATATGTTTTATACCAATAAAACATCAGGTAAAAGAGACAAGTTATTAATCTTCATTTAGGAATAGATGAAAAAAAGGTTATATGATTTATAGCCTACAAGATTATAGTTACAGTGATTCAAGCAGCAATTAGCCAAGAGTTACTGGCAGATTACTGGTTAGTCTAAATTTATGTTTGTTTTGATTTAGAGGGGGGCATTTATTGAACAGATACTGTATACAATGGCATTTTTTTACCTGCTAAACTCTTTGCGTCTTCTAATAACTTTATGAATACTGACAAATGAGAGCATTTATTTTTGTTATATTGTTCCTTAGTGGATGCAGTCAATATTGATAGCAGATGCAGTCAGTATTGATCAAACATTGGGTTATTGATAACAATATGCAGATGTAGGTCTGAGGAAACAAAGAACAAAGAAAGAATGGACTAAAATGACTTCAGGGTTATTTTCTTGACATCATTCTTAAATCTACAACATGTGTGAATTATTTTTAATAGTACAATACAACAAAACAGCTAGTTGGTGATGAATATTAGTTTAATTATCTTGTCAGATCATTTGTGTAACTTTATTTCATCTATAGACTATATCCCTAGCAAACTGTTCTAAATATGAGGTCTGTCTAGAAGGTATCCAGCCATGTAATATGAAAAGTAGAGACATTTATTGAAGAAGATACAAGAAATATTGTACATAGGATAAGGATGCCTCAGTCCCCATCAAAGTAGGTACCTTGGGACATCACACAGTTCTCCCAATCGCCATCAGCTGACTTATCGTATTTTCCTGAATCTCATCAATGGTCTGAAATCTCTTCCCTTACAAAGGTAATTTTAGTTTTGGGAAAAGCCAGAAGTCGCAGGGTGCCAAATCTGGACTGTAGGGGGCTGAGTCACCTAGGTGATTTGATGTTTCACAAAAACCTGCACGAGACATGATGCATGAGCAGGTGTGTTGTGATGAAGCTGTCAATCATGAGTTGCCCATAGCTGTGGTCTTCTGATTCATCCAAATATTTTCTGCAGAGGAATGTTCAAGCTTAACACAAAATTGGATGCAGGTTTGTTGCTCTATCAGCTTACCCATTTTTTGAATGTGATAGCCACACAATACACATGCTCACTCAATGGCATGTACCACCCCCACTGACTAGTACAGTGAAGTTGTCATTGTTCACACATGTGTATTCCAGTCCATTCTCCTTGGCTGCCAGTTTACATTGATGTCACATAAAACTGTTATTATATTAACAATGAGCAGACTTTTTCTTTGAAGACCATGTATATATTCTCAGTAACTAGGAAAGCTAGGTGTGGTAACTTAAAAATCTGTCCACAAATATTTTGAAATTCTTCAAAAGGTAGAGCATAATTCTGCTCTCCTTGAATGTCACTTAGGGAGGTGAAAATGATGCTGTGTGACTTGAAAGACTAGATCATAAAAGACATTGCATATTTCTCATGCTCTCTCTTCTACTACTTACACTAGAAGAAGTCAGTAGTCATGAGGACACTTAAATGATCCTATGGAGAGATACACATTATGAAAAAATAAGGCATTCTGCCAAGAGTCATTAAGAAATCAAGGACTCTTCTAAGAGTCACATAAGACCACTATCTTGAAAGCAGATCATCCAGCCCCAGAGAAGCCATCAGATGACTACAGCCCTGGCACTTATCTTGACTGCAACTTCATGAGAGACCTTGAGACAAGCCACCAGCTAAGCCACTCTGATTTCCTTATCTACAGAAACTGTGAGAAAAAAATATTGTTTTAAGCCACTAAGTATATGTGTTACACAATAATAACTAGTTAATATACTGAGAGATGATATATGTATCAGAACAAATTAATCTATGTAATTGAAAATGTGTCCCCCATGCATGAAAACAAAGCCTAAAGTCAAGATTGCATTCTTTTGTTTTATTGGAGAATATAATGAGGGAAGCAAAAGTAAGAGAAAAAGAAATGTAAGGCAAAGGGGGCAGGAAAAAAAATTTAAAGTGGTGCTTAACAAAGCTGGTTACAGGATAATACCATAGATTTCTCAGTCACAGGGGATGTCTCCAGAGAGGTGGAGTGGTGGTATAAAACCACTCTGCCTTGGAGCAGTGAAGTGGGAAGGAAAGGAGAGGAATTTATCAACTGGCTCTTTCCTGTCTGTGTTAGGTCAAAGTGTTTCTCATGGGGCATGAGCTCTTCACATTCACAAATAGTATTGTTTTATCACCATGGACAGCCACTGGAAAAGCTAGACTCTCTGTGGGTCTTGTCATGTTGGAGCTGGGTGCTGGGACTGTTGTAGTTCTTACAGTGATGGATGGGATAGAAACTGTGACAAAGTCTGTCCCTTACCCTCTAAAGAGGATGAGGAAATTGATGGTGTTAGGAGATGAGGAGAAATGACTGTACAAATGTTACTGGAGCCATCTGTCCAGGAGACAATGGCACTGAGTGGATCTGGGATGATGACTGGTCTGGTATCCAATTCAAGAAATATCATATTTGTGTATGAAGGCCAGTACCTTGAGAAAGAACATAAGGTTACCCTTGCAGAAATGGCACCCTGTAATGAGTAGTAGTTTAGGCTTTGATTTTTAATCCCAGCTCCTTTGCTTATTAGTTATTCAATACCTACTACCTAGAGAGGTTTAAATGAGTTAATGGATATGATATACTTACAACAGTGTCTGATGCTGAATAAGGGCTAGATAAATATTAGCTATTGCTGATTTTACTGCTTATTAGGAGCTTATACATATCAAGACCAGACAGACAACAGCATAAAATATAAAACTAACGAATGAGTAGACAAACAAACACACTTATAGTGAATGCAGGTCAAACCAGATTATCAGTTTTGCATATAAAGTTCAGGGTAGGCCATGACTGGGTGGCTAAGTTTGTTTGAGTGTTGTCCTCCAAAGAGTTGCAGGTTTGATTTCCAGTGGGGCACATCCCTGGGCTGCAGGTTTGGTCCTTGGTCACTTGGTGTGTGGGAGTCAACCAATCCATGATTCTCTCTCACATCAATGCTTCTCTCTTTCTCTCTCTCTCCTTCTTCTTCTTGATTTGAAATCAGTAAATATCCTTGGGTGAGGATTAAAAAAATTAACCACTGTTTTCTGTTCATTTTATTTGGAAATGCAAAAGTGGTGGATTATTATGATTATTTTTGTTTCCATTGATGGTTGATTAGTTGCGAGTAGAGACATAATAATACATTAATTAACTATTTTCCATGTGCTAAAGATTGCCTAAGTTAGTTTATGTATTATCTGATTTTTATAGACCAGCCAATGGAGGAAGTTCACATTATTTTCCTGCTCTTTCACTGATTTGATTGGAGATAGTCTAGTTCAAAATCTCAAAATAAAAAATCAAGTAAAGAAATAAATAGGGGAGGTAGGAAAAGACGTCGGTATTGTTGGAGGAATTGCAATCCCCTTCCCCTGTGCTCGGGAGAGAATCTGGCCGATCTGAGGAGGAACAGAGCAAGGAGCCACTGATATCGCAACATTTATGAAAATAGGACATCAAAAATTATAGCAGACATTGAAAAACCAGACGGTAAGGAGACTGCTTCAGGATAATAAGGGCCCAGGGATCAGTGCATGGACCAGGGAGGTTGCAGCCCCCAAGCCCGGTGCTCCTGGGTTAGTCTCAGGGCACCCTAGAGAGTGGAGTCACTGCTCCCTCCCCAGACATCAAGGATTGAGCAGCACCTGGGGAAGCCTTGTTGCTTGAAGGTGCAGAGAGGGGAGTGAGGACCCAGAGACAGTCGCACAGGGACTGTGGGCACCCACACACAGCCCCGGGGAAGAGTGAATACCCCAGCCTGCGCAACCAAGGGCAGCCTGGCCCTGCGCCCATGCCCCCAACCCGGTGAGTGTGTGGTGTTGTGAAAGACACAGGCCTCACGGCCCTGAACAAGGGAAGGGCACAGGTGTTCACGGGTTTCTGGAGCCTGCGGTGGTGATCTCAGGCAGGCGCGTGCCCCTCGGGGACTCCCAACTCTCACACTGTGAACCCGAAAAGGGCAGGGCGCTTTGAGGGTTCCTGGAGCCCGCAGCAGAGAAGCTGGGGAAGTTCCCGACCCTTCGCAATCCCCAGCCCTGAACCCAGAGGAGAGGTGGGTACTTCGCACTAACGTAGAACCTGCGGTGGTGAAGTTGGGGGAGGGGTGCGACCCCTTTCGATTCAGATTTACGGAGCTTGCACCCTAAACCCGAAGCAGGGATTGGTTCTGGGGAGAGCGGGTGACTAGCCCTGGGGACAATAGCAGAGAGACTGAGTGAGTTCTGACTGGGAAGTGTGAGAAGCATTCCCATCGCCCCTCAGCCTGCTGAAACGAGCAAAACCAGAAAAACTGGTTTGGCCAGTTAGAAACCAACAGGAAAGTTTGTTTTTGTGTGTTTGTGTGCCTGTGTGCTGCTGTTGTTTGAGTGTTTGATTTTATCTAGTTTTTTTCAGTAACTTTTTATTTTTTAACTCATTATTTTTATATCTATCAGTTCTTCATGTTTATCTTCCTTTCATCCTAGTGCTATTCCTTCCACTCCAAAATTACCTCTCCTGCACTACATCTTCTGCTTTTATTTTATTTTATTTTATTTTGAGCCTGCAAGTTACTGCAAATTGGTATTATCTTTTTCTCTCTTTTCTGACACTTTTTATTTTAATAGTATTTTGGTATTCTTTTTCTTTCTGTATAAGCTTCTGTGCTTGGCTGGTTATACTGTCGTTTGATAGGTTCCCCCTGTTATCTCATTCACAGTGTGTTGATAATTCACTGTCCCTCACTTGGGTTCCATTAGTACACCACTGAAGGTTCTATACTCCATATTCTTGTTATCTAGATTTCATAGATTCTGCCACATGATTGTTGCTTTAATATTACTACAAAAAAAACCTATTTCGTACAATTGTAAATACTACTCAACACCCCTCCCCAGATCTCAGCCCACTTCGCAATTTCCTGAACTCTATTATTGTGGGGGTTATCTCTATTCTTTTACACACTACTCTTATTACTACTCTTTATTCCCACCTTACCTCAGAATCAGACCTCCCACAGCCTCACAGCTTTCTAGATTCAACTAACAATCCTTTCCTCCCCACTAAGAGTCTTATCTTCTTTCCATACTTTCTAAAACGTGGATAGTGGGGTGGAAAATCATGGTTAACACCATACATAGCCAAAGGATCTTCCATCTCTTCTCTACTGGCTGCTACTGTAAAAATCATAGAATACTGTCTTACTGACTTAACCCATTTTGCCTTACTCCTCCAACTGATCACAAAAAAGAATAGGGGGAAGCTGTGAGCACCAGGATACCCGAAAGAGACTGCATCACTGAATCTCATAAGTATTCTACCACAGAAGTTCACACCATAAACATAGGGAACCAGAACAAATCAATTTAAGAAACAGAGGCTAACAAGAAGAGTCTCAGGAACAATGAAAAGACAAAGAAACAATCCACAAATGAAGGGAAAGGAGGAGGCCTCAGAAGGAATGTTAAATGAAATAAACACAACTCAACTATGAGATATTGAGTCCAAAACAATGATTATAAGGAAGCTCAATGAGCTCACAATGAGCTTCCAGAAACTACAGGGAAGCTACAATGATCTCACTGCAAACTATTTAATTATGAAAAAGGAAATAGAAACTATCAGCAAGGACCAAGACGAAATGAAGAATACAATTTCTGAACTGAAGAACAGTAGAAGGAATGAAAAGCAGGATTGATGAAACAGAAGATCAGATCTGTGAATTGGAGGGCAAAGTAGAAGAAAACACCAGAAAGAGCAAGAAAAGGAAAAGAGGCTCAGAAAGAATGAAGAGGAATTAAGAGAAATGCAAGACAATATGAAACATAATAATATCCATATAATAGGGATACCAGAATGAGAAGAAGAAGAGCAAGGGATAGAAAACCTACTTGAAAAAGTAATGATGGAAAACTTCCCTAATTTGATGAGAGAAAAAGTCACACAAATCCAGGAAGCACAAAGAGTACCAATCAAGAGGAACCCAAAGAGACCCACCTCAACACACATCATAATTAAAATGGCAAAATTTCAAGACAAAGAGAGAATCTTAAAGGCAGCAAGGGAGAAACAGGAATTAACATACAAGAAAGCCCCAATAAGGCTAACAGATGATTTCTCAATGGAAACACTCCAAGCCAGAAGGAAATGGCAAGAAATATTCCAAGTAATGAGAACCAGATGTCTGCAACCAAGGCTACTTTACCCAGCAAGGCTCTCAATCAAGATAGAAGGCCAAATAAGAAGCTTCCCAGACAAAAGAAGTCTAAAAGAATACACCTCCACTAAACCAGATCTGCAAGAGATGCTAAAGGGCCTGATTTAAGGAAGGGAAAGAAAAGACAGAGAGAGACAGAGAGACAGAGAGAGAGAGAGAGAGAGAGAGAGAGAGAGAGAGGAAGACAGGTACATAAATGGCAATGAATAAGTACCTATCAATAATAACCTTAAATGTAAATGGATTAAATGCTCCAATCAAAAGACATAGAATAGCTGAATGGATAAGAAAACATGACCCACATATATGCTGCCTACAAGAGACCCACCTCAGGATGAAAGACCTGCATGGACTGAAACTGGAGGGCTGGAAACAAATTTTCCAAGCAAATGGACAGGAAAAAAAAAAAAAGCTGGGGTAGCAATACTCATTTCAGACAAAATAGTCTTCAAAAAAAGGGCCATAAAGGGAGACCCAGAAGGTCACTTCATAATATTCAAGGGAAGAATCCACCAAGAAGACATAAATATTATAAATATATATCCACCCAACATAGGAGTACCCAAATACAT